>CM076570.1:987308341-987575940 GCA_034641835.2 Pinus albicaulis
TCTTTCCATTGGATGGAGGGTTGAAACACTGTTACCAATGAAACGTGAACTATTACTTCAAAACGAGAAATCTAGCCCAAAAACAAAAAGTGTGTATTCGAGAATGCATTTTTTTTTCTCAAGGTCAAATTTCACCTTTTTATAAAATTATGCTAAAAACAAAATTGTTTCTTGAAAGAAAGATTGAAAAAACACCCTCGAAACAAAACGAGTTGATGCTGGAATTACAAAAAAAAACATTGTGTCACACTTTTGACACATTGTAACAATGTAATTAAAGACAGCATATTATGACATTGAAAAATCATAAAATTCTAATTTTTTTGATAGATGATGTTAAATATAAACAAAATCATGTCTGAAGGGCTTATCATTTCGAACAATTTTTATCTGTGTTGTTAATCATAAAATATCTTGACTCTAAACAACCCTAAAAGTGTAATTATTTTCAACCATAGCATTAAAGATAAAATTTCGTAGCACATAAAAACCTTAATGACAAATTGAAATCTCAAGTTTTTAAATCTTAAGTTTTCAAGATACTTGAACCATGAAATTATAGAGAAATTATATGACTAAACAATTTTTAAAAATGAACACGTAAATGAAAAATTTATTATTAATATATTTGTTTGTTTATATATTAAAACATTTTTAAATTTTTTTTTTATTGTTTTTTCTATATTTTAAATTATAATTGTTTTAGTTTTAAGAAAATAAAAAATTAAAATTAAAATCTTCTTATATATGTTTGTTTATATTTTTATTTTTTATTTATTTCACAAAGGAAAAATTCGTAATCTTTCATTAGATGAGAAAAATTACATATTACATTTTACTGAGTATACTGTCTTGTGTGTTCAAAATATATTGCTGACTTTATACACTAGTCAGTGTTACATTATAAGGATGTAGTCCATGAGTATCAGTCCGCATATAGATAGAATAAGCTCGGTGCATAGCTTATTAATGCATATTAGCGCCAAAAAAGAAAAGTAAAATGTAAAAATAGTGTATGTACATATAATAATTAGTATCCGGTTGTGTATATTTACAGATGAAAAAGTGAGAATATGAAGTGCCCCAAAAAACAATACCCGATAATCTGTATCAAAAAACTGCAACGAGAGTTTCCTGATAGTCTTTGATGAAAGGCCTGTGGTAGTATCTATGCACCTGTGATCCGATCTGTTTAGTGATATACCAAGTGCCCCAATTCAACTGCGAGGCTTCTTTGGAAAGTGAGTCTGCCATTTTGTTCTGATGCCTGTAAATGTGAGAGATCGAGATGGAGTCAAATTGTGATTTGAGCAGAAGTACTTCCCGCAATAATGAAGTGAGTGTGTGAGAGTGACACTGTGTATGAGAGTTGAACTAGTTAATCACAATGAGGGAGTCGCCAAAAATATGTAGGTGATTGCAATTTTGTTCACGGGCAAAGATCAGAAGGAGTCGTAAGCATTGTAGTTCAACAAAATTTTTGGTACCAGGTCCCAGACCCATTCTAAGTTGATAGTGATGCAATTCATTAATGTATAGAATTCCTCCCCCCCCCCCGCAACCATTTTGAGTTGCCGCACCATCAAAATAGGACCACGACTGGTTTTGATCAATAATTTCAGGGTTGTCAGGTTTCACTATATGTTGCTTATCATCTTCGGGAATTAGAGAGTATGAGAACAATATTTCCTGACAGATGTGATCCTCAATTATAGGCTGGTTGTTGAAGATGAACTTGTTCCGATTTATCGAGATCTCACGGGTGAAAACCAAAGGCAGATTACACAACTTTGTTGTGTTGACCGTCGTCTGCCACCAATGTGTCCAAGCGTGGATAATAGAATTACCCCACCGGCATAGAAGCCCATAAATATTCTGTGTGACCTATAACCAAATGCGTTGAATACTGGGGCAGTCCAGAAAAAAATGGGAGGTCTCTTCTGCATGGTTATGACAGTAGCAGCATCTGGAAGGGTTGATTAAACCTCGCCTGTGTAGAAAATCCATAGTGGGGATACAATTCTGTAGAATGCACCAGAAAAGTCGTTTGTATTTATGTGGGGCCTTGAGTTTCCAAATATTTGTCCACCACCCGTGCTTTTCATTTAGTTCTTTGTGAAGACTTAGAGTTAAATATCCAAGTTTGGGAGTGTAGAATCCCTTTGGAGAGATAGCCCAAATCAATTGGTCCTCCTGTTGATTCAACCGAATATGCGATGCTTGTAAAGCTCTGATGTAATTAACCCAACATTGCGTGCCAGCTCGAGGAATGTGTAGATTATCGGCAGATAGCCAATATTGAGTGTGCCAATTTTTATGGTCCGGATCCTGAATTTGTGAGAGGTACCGAATACCCCTGTTGGTCAGATGTGCAATAATCCAGTCCGGGAGCTTGAAGTATACCCCACTCCCCGACCAAGAGTCCGCTCCCACCCGGACCGATTCCCCAGAACCAATTTTCCAAGATAGTCCTTGTTGGATAAGTGGAGCAGCCTTGGTGATTTCTTTCCATATGATGGAAGCCCCAGGGGCTACTCGAATGTTACCTCTCACCCAATCAAGTGTGCTTTTGGGGGAAATATACTTAGCAGTAATGACCTCCTTCTAGAGACTTTGGCCAGTAATCAAGTGCCATCACATTTTGGCAGCAAGAGTGGATGAAAATATGTGAAGGTACTTTAGACCCCATCCACCCCATTGTTTGGGTCTGTTGATTCGGTCCCAAGCAATCCATGCAAAAGTGTTGTCCTTTTACTGATTTCTCCATAAAAAATTTCTGCATATCTGTGTAATGCGCTTTGTGACACCAATATGTATCCATGCCAACGACATCCAATATACTGGTATAGCCTCAAGGATAGATTTAATCAGTACCAGTCGGCCCGCCCGGGAGAGCCATCTATGATACCAAATATTGATCCTACGTTCCACTTTTGCAATGAGCCAGTTCCAATCTTTGATTTGATAGTCATTTGGTTTGATGTGGAAACCCAAATACTTCAAGCCATCCCCAATGTTGTTATGAGTAAAGGCATATGTGGTTAGAGAAATTCCTTGTTCATGTGCAAAGCATCTAGTCATTATGATGATGGATTTAGAATTGTTTAGTTGCATACCTGTCGCCCTGCAGAAACATTGAAGAATATTTCCAAATTGTAGGGAGTTCTGAACAGAGCCATCCAGAAAAATGAGTACATCATCAAAAAATAATAGATGTGATAGTTGAATGATCTCATTTATTCGTATACCATGCAACAAACCATCCGTGCAGGCCTTTTTAATGAGGACAGATAGACCTTCCATAACTAAAATTAATAGGAGTGGTGATAGGGGGAATCCTTGTCTCAGTCCCCTACCAGCATGAAAAAAGTCCGACGCAGTGCCATTAAGAAGGATACTGAATGAGGCATGACAAATACATCCCATAATCCAGTTGATGAACATGGGGGGAAAACCAGTTTGTATAAGAATGAGATGGAGGTAGCTCCAATTGACTTGGTCAAAAGCCTTCGCCAGGTCAATTTTGAGAATGGTGGATTTGAGGTTCTTGGATTTAATGGAGTGCAGAGCTTCTTGTGCAGTGCCAATGGCTTCATGGATCTGTCGGTGGTGAAGAAAGGCAAATTTTTCTTTGGCAATCTGAGAGGAAAGGATAGGTTTGATACGATTGGAAATGATTTTGGATATACTTTTGTATAAACAGTTACAGAGGGATATAGTTCTATAGTCCTGAAAAGACGAAGGATGGTCAGTCTTGGGAATAAGAGAAATAAAGGTAGAGTTGAAGCCATCATAAATTATACCCTTGAAACGGCTATCTTCAACGGCAGTAAGGAGATCATTGCCAATCAGCTCAAAAAAATGAATGAAAAATTCAATGGGCCAGCCATCAGGTCCGGGGCTTTTGTCTTTTTGAAACCATTTGAGTACCCCTTAAAGCTCGTTCATTATGACTGGATCATCAAGTCCCTCCGCCTGTTCATGGTCCACATATCTATGAAATAGACTGGTGATGTGCATGATCTTCGGTAGGTCAATATGCAATGGAGCTTTGTATATGTTAGAGAAATGTTGAATACCCATATCTAGAAGTTGAGGATGAGTTCTAGCTACATGTACGTGTTGGTCAGTAAGTTCCCAAATCATATTGCAGTGTTTTCGGCCATTTTCATCCTGATGAAAAAATTTGGTATTGTCATCCCCAGCCTGGAGCCATATGGCCCTGCTTTTTAGCCGCCAGTCTGCCTCTTTCTATTGCAGTAGTTTCCTTCTAGATGCTTCAAGTGTGATGAGTTGCTCCTTTGTATCTCTAGATCTATACCCAAGAATATCAGAAGCATTGAATCGTGCAATCTCCAATTCAAGCCTTTTCAGTTCATCGCCCTCTTTTCTACGTTTTTCCCGAGTCCACTTGATGGTCAATCCTTTGATTCTCTTGAGGTTTTCAGAAATAACCTGGGCCAGTTCAAATTCCGGGTGCTGCTGATGATGGTGCCACTCTTGAACCACCAGGCTGTGGTATTCAGGAACAAGTAGCCATTTGGAATTGAATTTAAATGGAGGTTGGGCCCAATTTGGCCCAAACTCAAAATCTAAATAAACAGGTGAGTGGTCTGACATACCACCGTGTCCCACCCATTGTCGCACCTTATCCAGAGATTGAAAGAATGGTAGCTTGATAATAAAATGATCCAACCTATGTGCCAACGCAGCATCTCCAGTTCTACGGTTCCTCCAAGTAGGCAGAAGTTTGGGCATCTGGATGTCGATAAGGTCTGCATGTTCCATACTAGAAATGATGAAATCAGCCAGAGGATCAGAAACCGCATTCGATCCCCAGGATTTTGAGATTCCTAATGAAAAATTGAGATCTCCACCCATAATGACATGTGGGTGGTCTAAAAGTGAACATTTTAATAGAGATTGCTTTTTTTTTTTGCTACAGCTGATAAAAACCGTTACTTGGGACGGTGCATATGTAGGAAGCCTTTTATTTTGTCCTTGCTCGTACTAGTTATTAACTAAGTTATTCTATGGTACAGATAGCCACACGTAATGACAGATCAAGCCAGAACACCATCCTATTAGAGCAAGGCCCGTAGACATTAATTAGTGTGAAGGGGGTTTCAACATTACTGATGTTGATATCCATGCCGAGAACCCCTTCCCTACCCCAGCAATTTATCATACGAGTGGTTCTGTTATTAATACCTAAGGCACATCCACCAGATCTGCCTCTTGCATCTAAAGTAATGAAAGTCCAATTTGGCAGAATCGAAGATAGAGTGGATGAAACGATAATGCCATCACCCAGAGTTTCCTGAAGAAATAGAATGTCAATAGGTTGTTGAGCCAGAAGAGCTTTGAGTGCCAATCTCTTGTCAGGTTTGGAAATTCCCCTGCAGTTGTAGGTGAGGAAAATCATTATGGAACCCCCTTACAGGGCCTTCTTGCTCTAAGGACCCGCATGAGGGTAGATTGTGTGCCAACTTCGACCTCCAAATTAGCTCTCTTAATAGCCTTTTCCAAATGTGATGGTCGTCCCCGGGTTTTGGAGGGGTTTGTGTCAAGCCCCGGGCCAATACCCAGAGCGGTGAGAGGTTGAGAGGAGATGGTGAATCTAAGGTAGTATGAGTGTTTTTAGGATGATGAATCAGAGCAGAGTGAAGTTTTTCCAGAGGGCAGTTGTATGGATGTATGAGGGATAGAGGGAGTGATGGAAGGAGGGGCCTGGGCAATAGTGCAGCTAAGCGATGGGATACTTATAGCAATCCTATGATCAAAAGAAGATAAAATAGGAGAGCATGTGGAAATAGTAATAGGAAGCATACAGAGATGCAATGAGTCAGGGTAAGGAGTGGTACCCGTAATTGAAGCCGAGCATTGGATAGATGCCGGGGCCGTAGGTGCATGTGTTCTAGCATGTGTAACCAACCAAGATGGGAGTGGATTCGTCACCTCGGAGGTTGTATGCTGTTCCAGGCCACCCATATACCTCATCACATCCAGATTGCAGTTGCAAGTGAACGAGTCTGTTTGCACAACCACCGATATAGTCTTGTTAACAATGGGCTTGGGGTGACCCAACAAAGGGCATTCCTTGTACAGGTGTCCCACCTCATGGCACTTCCGGCATCAGAATGGAATCTAAGTCACCAGGTTCGTGTTCGTGTTTGAGTTCGGCGACGTTGAAATTCGAATAAAGTTCGGCACCGAAAATTTTGCCGATAAAGTTCGGCATAAAATTCGACATATAGAAATTTGAAAATAAAATCAAATAAATAAATAAATAAATATATATATATATATATATATATATATATATATATATATATATATATATATATATATATATATATATATAACAATTTTAAGCATGTTGAAAGAGAGTGGGCACTGGCCAACAAAGTGAGGCAACCAGGAAAATTTAAAATTAAATTGACCAAATTAGTCTTAGACATATTTAGCATATTTAAAATTATCAAAAAAATTATATATTCAACAAATTTTTTATGACGACACACGACTGAACTAGCTTAGATTCATCTTAAACCCAGATCTACCAAGCATCGAGAGTGATCAAATCTCTCGATGAGCAAATTTTCCTTGAGTTTTGCATTAAAAAAAAAGGTTTGTACCTAGAGATATTTGATCTCTCTCAACTCTTGATAGATCTAGGCCGGTAAATAAAATGAATAGTAAATTATATCATAAATTATATAATGTTAATTAGAATAAAATACTAATTACAATCTAAATAAAAAGATGTAAATATAACCAAAACATAAAATAGTCATATAATATTAGAAAAAAAAAATAATAAGGCTCATTTAAAATCTCTGATCATATTTAATACAAGAGAATATTATTACCATCTCATTGAGATTCTAAGCATGAACTTAAAAAAAAATCAAATAAAAAAAATTTCAACCTTAAAAATGAAGGAAAAGACTAACTAACTCCGGTTTTAATTAATATACCAAACTTGCCAAAATGGTGGCCAAATAGTTTTTTAATAAATATACCTAACTTTCCAATTATAAATGGTGGCCAAATAGTTTTTAAATAGTGGCTTAATAATTTAGCCTCTTTTAGGTCTTTTCCTATGTAAATTATTTACTGAATTTCATTGTAAACTAAACGATTATAGCTTTTAAATATTGAATCGGTGTAATATTTATATTTTAAAATAATATTTTCAAGAAATTTAATTTATTTATACATTTAAAAATACAAGTAAAAAAAACTAATTTTCATAAATTAAAATCCATTTATATATTAGAAAAATATAAATTAAAATATCAAAAAATTCACATCTCACCAAAAACCATATTCTCAGTTTCCAAAAAAATCAAAACATGTAATAAATGGTTGTTCCACTTTTATGTAACCTTCATTTACAATCATCTACAATGTAAATAGTAGAATTAAATAATAATAAAAATAAAAATAATAATATGGATTAAAGACTTTAATCAAAACCTTTCTATAAACTATAAAAACCATGGATTACAACTATTCCTTTCTCTAATTATATT
The DNA here is from genome assembly GCA_034641835.2 of Pinus albicaulis. Lineage (NCBI taxonomy): Eukaryota > Viridiplantae > Streptophyta > Pinopsida > Pinales > Pinaceae > Pinus > Pinus albicaulis. The sequence goes on from CM076570.1 coordinate 987,315,880, forward strand.
AGAGTAACCTGTTGTAATGCTTAACAAGTGGTATAATTTTGTATTGATTTAAGTGCTTACATTGTTTGGCATAGATTGCTTAGGCTCTTACAATCAACACTGATTTATATTAATCAACAATTAGAGTTTTATAAATTTTTGAATGTATATTAACGTATGTGATTATGCATACCCGCAACCTTGGTTCCATCACATTGTGGACACCACGTGTCTAGTGGTTATCATGAGAGGGAAGGTTCTCGAGCTGAGGTTACTCGTGGAGCTTGGAGTTGTCACCTGTGCGCTGTGGCATCAACGGCCGAGAGCTATTCGTGAGCTGAAGCCTGAGAGCAATTCGTGAGCTGAAGCCTGAGAGCAATTCGTGAGCAGGAGCAAATGCAATGCGGCAATGAAAATCATTACCAATGCGGCATAAGCCAATGTCACCAAAATGCCAAACCTAAATGAACACAAACGATTTTTTGCCGAATTTAATTTAAAAAACGAATTTAATCGACTGTTTTTTCATGTTCGTGTTCGACATTGTGTTCGGCTTGGGGTTCGGCTTTGTGTTCGCCGAACAAAATCGAACATATTCGGCTGCCGATTAAATTCGGCGAATTTCGAATTTTTTCATTGATGCTCGCCGAACCCGGTGACTTAGAATGGAATGCCCTCGTAATCCAGTATTTGACTCCACATCATGCCTTCAAAATAAATGTTGTAGGTGTCATGGATTCCATCCCTGGTATCAAGGAAAATGAGTATGTGGGCCACGGCTTTGTTCCCAGTGACAAGGTAGGAGCGATCGTGGTCAAGATAGTGACCAAAATCCTTGCCGATATTCCTGAAGGCAGTCTCGTTCCAGAACTATATCGGTAAACCAGAGAGTCGCCTCCAAATGGGGCCAGCCCCTGCATTTTCCTTATTAGGATCGAAAAGAGGTGTCCAATGCTTGAGAAGGACAGGATCCATTTCAATGTGCCAGAAGTGTTCCAGGGCCCAATCAGCCTGGGTCGGCACAATGAATGTAAGAGTGAATCAACCGCGCCTGAGAAGAGAAACTTCCGTGAGGTTTTCCAAAGTCTCCCCCCAAATATCTCTGATCCATTGCAAGAGGTGAGGGATGGATTATTTTCGGCCCCTCACCCTGCCCACAAGTACCCTGGACACCATATTAGAAATATCCTCCAGACCCCTTTCGCTGCAGAAATTTGAACTGCGGCAGGATTTATTCTTGGTAGTCTTGTGTTTTTTGCCACCGACCGAGATCCCCAACTTCTGGGTGCCTTCAGAGTCCGAAGAAGTGTGAGTGTTATCCCCAATCGGGGCGTCCGCGAGGATATTTGTAAAACATATTTTTTAATTTGCCGCCTACCAGGGGTCGGAGGCAGGCTGGGCAGCCCTCGATGGCGCCGCCAGGCTAGCATCCGGCCCTCGGCTGGGCGGAGGGCGGTTCTCGAAATCACCCTCTGCCCAGCTAGGGGTCGGAGGCCGACCGAATGAAACCGTCGAGGGCTGCCCAGCTGTCTCCGGCCCCTGGCTGGGCGGAGGGAAATTTCGAGGGCTAGGCGACGCCACCAAGGGCTGCCCAGCCTGCCTTCGATCCATGGCTGGGTGGAGGGCAATGCTCGGAATCACCCTCCACCCATCCAGGGGCCGGAGGCAGGCTGGGAAGCCCTCGACGTTGTCACCTGGTCGACCTCCGGCCCCCGGCTGGGCAGAGGGTGATTCCGAGAATCTACCTCCGCCCAGCTGGGGGCCAAAGGCTGGCTAGGTGGAACCATCGAGGGTTGCCCAGCCTTCCTACGGCCCTCGGCTGGGCGGAGGGCGATTCCGAGTAGGCTGGGCAACCCTCGATGGCACCACCTAACCTGCCTCCGTCCCTCGATTGGGTGGAGGGCGATCTCGAGAATCACACTCGGTTGAGCGAAGGGCGATTCCGAGAATCACCCTTGGCTGGGCGGAGGGTGATTTCGAGAATCACCCTTCACCCATTCGAGGGTGATTCTCAGAATCATCGTCTTCCCAGCCAGGGGCCGGAGGCAGGCTGGGCAGCCCTCGACGGCGCCACCGGCCTGCCTCTGGCCCCTGGCTGGATGAAGGGTGATTTCGAGAATAACCCCCGGCTGGGCGGAGGGCGATTCCAAAAATCACCCCCGACTAGGCGAAGGGCGATTCCGAGAATCGCCCTCCGACCAGCCAGGGGTGATTCTCGTAATCGCCCTCTGCCCAGTCGGGTGCCGGAGGCAGGTCAGGCGGTGCTATCGAGGGCTGCCCAGCGTGCCTCTAGCTCGCGGCTAGGTGGAGGGTGATTCTCGTAACTACCCTTTGCCCAGCCGGAGGCCGGAGGTACGATGGGCAGCCCTCGACGGTGCCGTTTAGTTGGGCTGAGGGTGATTTTGAGAATCTCCCTCCACCCAGCCGAGGGCCGGAGGCTAGCCGGGTGGTGCCATCGAGGGCTGCCCAACCTACATCCGGCCCCTGGCTGGGTAGCCCTCGACGGTGCCGCCCGACCTGCCTTCAGCCCCCGGCTAGGCTGAGGGTGATTCCGAGAATCGCCCCTGGCTGGGCGGGCCAGGGGTGATTCTTGGAATCACTCTCCGCCCAGCTGGGGGTGATTCTTGGAATCGCCCTCCGCCCAGCCGGGGGCTGGAGGCAGGCTAGGTGGCACCATCGAGAGCTGTCTGTCCTGCCTCCGACTCGTGGCTAGGTGGAGGGATATTATTGGAATCACCCTCTGCCCAGCCGGGGGCTAGAGGCAGGCTGGGAAACCCTCGACGGTCCCGCCCGGTTGGGCGGACGGTGATTCCAAGAATCTCCCTCCACCCGGCCGAGGGTCAGAGGCCGGCCGGGTGGTGCAATCGAGGGCTGCCCAGCCTGCCTCTGGCTCCCGGCTGGGCGGAGGGCAATTCTGAGAATCGCTCCCGGCTGGGTGGAGGCCGGCCGGGTGGCGCCATCGAGGGCTGCCCAGCCTTCCTCTGACCCCCGGCTAGGTGAAGGGCAAGGAGATTGGGTTTTGGATCTATTCTTAGGTTTAGGTAAGTTTTATTATACAAATTTAAATTTAAATATTTTATTTTTTACTTTTTATGTCTTTATACTAATTTTCTTACTTATTTCTTTTGTAATTGATGATTAGGTACAACACTAGCATGTTGCCTACCAAAAGGAAGAAATTGCATTGCCATTGAGAAAGACCTAGTGCAATGCAAATTTATTCAACAAAGAATTAATGCTCTTGAATTCCTTCCAGATGCGAAGCAAGAAGTTGGTTTGAGGAAAGGGGATTTTAATGAATCACGTGTGGCAAAAAAAGCAAAGGAACCTCAACCACCATTATATGGAATGATTGGAAATGGACACTTTGGAAGATTTGTAGACATGAAAGATCCATTAGAAGATGACAATGACCAAAATGAAGCAGAAAATGTTGCGGAAGATACCATCAATGATGTTCTAGATGATGTTGAACATGTATTAGTTGATATTGTTGATGATCTTTAAGTTATGATTACAAACAAAGCTCATTTTTTAGATCTATTAATCAGTTTTACTTGTAATGTTTAGATTTTGATATTTTATGAGAAGAACCCTTATTTTTTGCAAAAAACATGTGATTACTATTATTTTTTGACATAAAATTCAATAAAAATGCTATTTTCTTAAGTTTTTTTGTTAAGATTTTCCCAAAATTTAGTTTATTTAACATGTTTTTTTAAACAAAAAGTCTCTAAAAGTGTATTTTTTGCATTCTATTTGTATTGAAAATTAGTATTTTTTGTCATATCATTCAAAATATTGGTTTTTTAGTGACAATTATTTGATGTTCATTGAAAAATTAATTAGCAATACATAAACTTGTAGAAAATATAAACTTTATAATATTGACCCTTTTTCATTTTTTATCTATGTGAAAAAGTGAAGATATCATTACAAATTTTTATTTTAAAAAAAAAAAAAAATTATTTTTTTTCTTTTTAAAACACAAGTACATAAATGCACTTAAAAATAAACATCTCATGGAAGAAGAAGGCATTAGAAAATGTATAGTGTCAAAATCAATCCTCTAAAAAAACATTGGTGATGATATGCCACCACTATTCAAAATCGACATAAAAAGCATCACATAAAAAAAAAAAAAAAAAAAAAAAAAAAAATTGCCAAAAACATGCTAAAAAATAAATAAATTGATTCTGCATCACCACTTTTCAAAATCGAGTGTTTTTCTTGCTATGTCAAAAAGTAGGTACCAATGCAGTTACCTATTTCATCTGATGCCACTAGTCTACCAATTCTTTGGAAGCTGTCACATATTTTGACATAATTCTTGGAGTCCTTGAAGATGGATGGCCAGTAGTAGCCAAGCTTCAACACGTTGTATGCTGTCCTTTTATATGCAAAATGACCACCACATGGTTCATCATGACAAGCTTTCAAAATTTCAATTATTTCATCCTCTCTTACACATTTTCTAATGATTAAATCAACACCAATATAAAATAGATCTCCATTGACCCAGATATACCTAGCACTTTCTCTAATTATTCTTCGTTTTTGTTTGTTTTTGTAGTGAGATGGTAGGATATCAGATGATAAATAGTTAGCTATTATTGCAAACCAAGGAGTTTTGACATTTATAGCAAATAGATGTTCATCTGGGAAATTGTCGGATATTGGATTTGGATCACTAGGTGAATTTAATCTTGACAGAAATTCAACAACTTGGTTATATTTTCCTAGTCGATCTTGTACAGTAATATTAAACTCTTGCATTAATAACATCCACCGAGTTATTCTGCCATTTGTAATTGATTTATTCATTAAATATTTTATAACAGAATGATCCGTGTGAATATAAACTTGATAGTTCATGTTATGTAATGTCGAAATTTATTTACTACATGTACGACAACTAACATTTCTTTTTCCATAATAGTGTAATTTAATTCTGCTGGTGTTAATTTTTTACTGATGAAATATATAGCATAATTGAATTGATTATCTTTTTGTCCAAGTGATGCTCAAATAGCTGTATTGGATGCATCAATTTAAATGTGAAATGGAAAATACCAATTAGGTCCTAGAAGAATGGGTGCAATTGACAATTTTTGTTTTAATTTTTTAAATGCATGTTGACAGTTATCAGTCCATTGGAATTATACATCTTTCACAAATAACTTGAATAATGGAAAAGCTATTTTACTGAAATTTTCGATAAATCTTCTATAGTAACCTGCATAGCCCAAGAAACTTCAAACTTCTTTTTGTGTTGTAGGTGGTGTTAAACTCACAATGACCTAAATTTTTGTTGGATCCACTTTAATCCCTAAAGAAGAGATATGGTGTCCCAACACTATCCCCTCAATTAACATCATAAAACATTTTTCATTACTGAGTGATAGGTTTGTCTCAATGCATCTTTTTAACACTTTTTCAAGATTATGCAAACAATCGTCATATGTTGTACCATACACAGTAAAATCATCCATGTAAACTTCCACATACTCATGAATCAAATCAGAAAAAATAGAAAGAACTGCTCTTTGAAAAGTAACAGGTGCATTACACAAACCGAAGGGTAATACATTGTATGCATATGTTCCCCAGGGGCATGTGAATGTTGTCTTATCTTGATCTTCTAATGCTATTTTTATCTGATTATATCCGCTAAATCCATCCAGAAATGAGAAAAATTTCTTACCAGCCAATGAATCTAACTCTTAATCAATAAATGGTAAAGGAAAATGATCTTTTAATGTAGATTTGTTAAGTTCTCTGTAATCCACACAAATTCTCCATTTCCCATTTTTCTTAGGCACCACAACTAAGGGTGAAACCCATTGACTATCTGAAATAAGATAGATAAATCCGACTTGTAACAGTTTCTGTAATTCTTCTTTCACTATTTCCTTCATCATGGGATTCATTCGTCTCTATGGTTGCCTAACAGGTTTTATTTCATTAGTGTAAATGTGATGGATGCATGTTTTTGGATGAATTCCTGGCATGTATTTATAATCCCAGGAAAAATATTTTGAATATTTTTGCAATAATGTTACTAGATTTTCCTCTTGTGATGATTGTAAGTTATTACTAATATTCAAATGTCTTTCAGAACTGATTTCAATTATTTTTCTATTTGAATTGGTAATTGAATTTACAGGAAAAATGCTTTCAAATGTATTTTGCAATGATTTTATTGTGCAATTTTCCTGAAAACGTTCATTTAAAAGATAACTAGCAGCTTCATATTGACTTATCCTAAGCTGCTCTGAAAGATTTGGTTCTGAGATGAATATATCTATTAAGTCCTCATTTCCTTCCTCCTCTCTAAAATTGTAACTTGATTAAGGCTAAGAATAGGTTGAAGTTTTTGTTGTTTGTTTTGATCAAGTAATGATAATAGATAAGGAGATTGAGCAGGAGGATATAATGTAACATGCTTTCTTTCATCTCCATGTGCAATAATCATACTTCATGACTTGCATCCAATGTAAGCATCTGCAGTGACCAACCAAGGTTGGTCTAAAATTAAGGGATGCCCTCCCAAGTTTGTTTTTGGCTGCAAAATCAAGAAGTCTATAGGATACTCCCATGAATCCAGTGAGACAATGATATCTTCTAGTATAACTTCTGGAACAACTTTAGATCTGTCTGCAAGTTCTAAGACTGTAGTAGTAGGTCTAATGTTGTTCAAATTCAAATGTTTCATATTCTCTATTGTCATAAATTTGATTGCTGCTCCCAAGTCTATTAAAGTTTTTGGCACTGAAAATTTGTTAATCGAAATAGTAATGATAGGAATTCCTGGATCAACATATTTTTCAATGGCTAAATTTGTAGACATGAGACTTGAAAGAATTCCAATTACCTGGATTGTTGGTGGATCCTTCTTTCTTCGGCCATATTTCTTAATGCAGAATTCCTTTATTGTTTTTGCATATATAGGAATGTCTTTAATTGCCTGCAATAAAGGAATTTTAACATATGTGTTTTTCAGTTCATCCAGAATACTAAATTCAAGGAGAGATAGTGGAATATTCTGTTGTATTTATCTCTCTAGATAAGGTGGAGTCTGTGTCATGATAGCTTTAATCTTTTGATTTTTTTTTTTCTGGTTAAGATTGTTCACTTTTTTCTCCTTTTTCTATTTTTTCTTCAATTATTGGAGGAGAATATTTTTGTAACACCTTCCACGACTTTAGGTGGACATATTGTACAAGAAGAATTGAATAAGTAGGATAATATGTTGCCTCTTCCACATGATATGTTGGTCTATCCACCTTGTTTCTTGGATTAGCTACTGGCTAAGCTGGTAATTGTGTTAGTCTAAGGAGTTGTTGGTTAGTTGGAAGCTGAAGTTGTTGCGGTTGAGTTAGCATTGGTGGGTTTTGAGTAGGATATGGCTTTGGTTGTTGTTGATGGAATTGTTGGTATTGAGGAAATGATTGTGGAGGGTATGGTTGTTGATGTTGATGTTGCTGGGTATAGTTTTTCTGGGGGGGATGGTTTCCATAACCATATCCCCTCCAACCTTGTGAAGGTTGGTTTTGATATTGTTGTGGTGGCCAGGCCTGCCATGGCATTGGTGTATTCCATGTTTTTTGAGGATATTGAAAATTTTGGGGATTTTGTTGAGGGAACTGTTGAGGTATTCTTGGCTGCCAAGGTCCCCTTGGTGCCATATAGTAGAGAGAATCTACTCCTTGTACTTATTCCCCTTGAAATTCTTTTAACTTTGAACATTTTTCTGTTGCATGATTTTCTGTGCATAGTCCACATACTTGTATATTTTGCAAAGGACATTCCCCGAGTGGATGTTTTTGTCTACACTTTGGATAGAAAATTTGTAAGACTTCATCTTGCTCTTATTTTCTCTTCTTAGCTTTCAAAACATCTACTTGTGTACCAAAAGTGCTCAATAGATCTATCTTAAAGTTTTATAGCAAGCTTCCTATCTCTGCTCTTGTTACTGCACTTGCTGCAGATTTGGAAGCTTTCGATGAAATATCTCTTTTCCCACTGTTGGCTCTTCCCCTAGAGTATTTTTGACATAATTCAGAAATTTCTTCAAATGGTAAATTAGAAAGATCTCCTTTTCCCATTAGATTAAGAATGTCTAAATACTCATCTCTAATTCCCTTTAGAAAAATAACGCGTATGGTATCAGAACTAAGAGAATGATGCTTGGATTTTTGTAAATTGTAAAGGAATATTTCCAAATATTCCTCCAAAATTTCATATTCCTGTTGGGACATTATGAAAATGTCTTCTTTCAAGTCTCTAGCCCTGCAGTAAGCTTGATACTTTTTAAGAAATATTGTTTTCATGTCTTCCCAAGAAGCTATTGTGTGTTCTCCTAATCCCATAAACCATTTCAAGGTTGCAGCTTTTAAAGTAGCAGGAAAAAGTCAAATTTTATGTGTATCATAAGCATATCCATATGTTCTACACAAGATGTCGAACTCAAACATGAATGCATCAGGATCTTCCGTGACATTCCATAGAAATTAGGCAATACAGAAGGTGGAATATTTTTCATTTTTATCTCTTCTCCTAGTATTTATCTTGCATCTAAAATAGAAAGCCAAAAGTAGTCTCCTAGTCATTATTAACTTCTTGCTCATTTTCTTGTGTTCTTCGATTTTGGTTTTCTCTTCTTGCTTCTTCCTCTATTCTTCGAAGTGCTTCTGCTCTTCTGTCTTCTTCTGCCTTTCTTTCTGCTTCAATTCTTCTTTCTTCTTCTCTTTTTCTTCGCCATTCCATTTTCTGCCTTTCATATTCTAATATTTGTTTAGGAGTCATGTTAATCTAGTTAATACTTCTCCTTCTTCAACCATTTCGTGTTTAGAGACTTGTAATGTTTCAATAAGTTGACTATGTATTTCTTCCACTACTTTGATTTCCTCAAGGACAGGTTTCTCTAGTTGTTCGACAGTTGGTTTTGTTGTGTCTTTTTGCTTCCAAACAGAAGGAGGTTCTTTAGGTGATTGATATTTCTTTACCTCAAAGGCTAACAAGATTTGTCTTTCAACTAATGTTAATCTCTGTCCTGATCTCTGTTTTTCCTCTAACTCTTCTATATTAGGTTTTCCAACAACCGGTGCTGTTAATCCTGTGGATGAATGTGTTGTTGGGAGGTTTTTCTCCACAAATCTACCTTTTTTTATCTCTATTTCTAGGCATAAGAAAACATTACTTGAAATAAAAACTATGTTTTTGTTTTTTTTGGTGATTTTATATTTTTTTGTGTTTTAATCTTTTTGTCTTCCTATTTTGACCGTTTTTGAAATATGCTTCCCCGGCAACGACGCCAAAATGTTGGGTCAATTTACTATTGTAAAATAACGCAAGTATTTATTATTAATCTGAGTTAGCGAAACTTAGAAGCATCCCCAAAGTATATGGGTTTCAGTTATGATCAATTCAGAAGATGGTTTATTGATGATTAGGGAAATGCATATTGCAAATATAAATCTAACTTAATTAAATTCTAAACAATAGATCAAGATACATGAAATAATAATTGAAGAGGCTCTTCACTAAAAGAGGTCCTGGTTGTCCTTCATCATTAATTTCATTTATCATCAATGCTATTGCGAAAACATGAATTCAGAAAAGCAGGAAAAGATGAATCTTAGTTTTGAGCTCTTAATCAGATAGAATAAGTATTTAACTTAAATAATAGTTTGTCTATTCGTATGCAGAAAGAAACAAGATTAATATCCATCAACAATCAAAGCATGTAAAGGCATGTAAAGATGAATTCTAATCGAAAATATCGAGTAAATAGAAAGAGTGCTTAACTTAAACACTTGTTTGTCCTTTCATATGCAGTTTAAGAATGATCATTAGATTCATCAATACTTAAAAATAAATAAATCAAACATAAGCAAACTAATGCAACTATGATGAATTCTAACTGAAAATATTGAGTCGATAAAAAGAGTGCTTAACTTAAACACTTTTTTTTCCTTTCATATGCAGTTTAAGAATTATCATTAGATTCATCAATAAATAAATCAAACATAAGCAAACTAATTCAGAAATTGCAGCTACGAAATAAACTAAGAAGTGCACTTAGCTCGGTGTGGGGGCCCTGCACCCTTGCCTCGCACACTGAAGGTAAAATCAACTACTTAAGACTTCAAGAAATCAACCAGCATGTAAAAACATCAATATATGATAGAACAGATCTTCAATTATGTCTCCAAGTCTCAGAAATAATAATAATAAGTCATACAAGTTCCAATATCAAAGCCTTCAAAGTGTGAGGCTTAAAAAGATAAAATATCTAAGAAAATAATCTAAAATAACTCAAGTAATCATAACTATCCTTATACTATCATATCAGGTCAAATTCATTTATCATATCCATCATAATCTGGAAAATCCCACAAAATAAGAGTTTTGACCTAGTTTCTAGGGATCCTCCATAAAGACTGGTCATGTTTGATCGCCTTTGACTGGGCCTATTAAAGCTCAATCTGACTGTGCCAACATGTGTACTCTTAGTCTTAGTTCCCAAGCTTTCTAGAAACATATCCAGCTCAAGCCCAAGTTTCCTTCACATATGCACACCATAATTCTATTACGGGAATTTCTGTTGCTGTCCAAAAATGCACTTAACTTCCAATTTTTACAAAAACATCCAATAATTGAAAAAAATAAATTAAATACCTGTATATGCATCTTTGGGTCAATGTAAAGTGAGTTTGATGGTAAATAGATGGATAATGTGGCAAAATAAAGTGTATTTCCTAAACAAAAATAGATAAAACGACACTTGGTAGATCCAGAGTTAAGATCTAGGCTAGTTTAATTTCCCTTTAAATAGGCTATATTCCACATGAATACCATGGGTCAATACCATATTTTCTCAATACTATGCGTCAATATGTTATGCAACCACTACAAAATAGAATAAAAAAGATAGATCAACGATTTGAGAAATAGTCTTTTCAAGGGGGAAACCTCATTTACATTAAATAAATGAAAAATTCTCGATGATACAAAATGATAAGACCTCCTTGGTATATATAGGAGTCTAATGGGTCACGATATAATAAGAGGCTACATTCTCATCATCCGTTCGGGAAAGTGATCCATCGAAAATATTTGCGATGCGATCCAATCGCGTCGCAAATCCTCCACCGTTAATTCCCGTGCGAACCCAACCGTCATCGCATTCCCAACCGTTTCCCCTTCCTCGATCGCAATCGCAAATTATAAGTATGCGATCCCCCCTCATCCATCGCGACTGCGATTCCCCGCCTAAGCCTTGGCCAACCGTTGGGTTTAAGATCCAACGGCTCGAAGAAAATCGCCACCCGCCTGCGGATGGGTTCCTCCTCATCGCATGTCACTGCCTTCCCTTCGCATTCCTTTGCATTTTGTCACCATTGTTTGGTGAAAGCCTCCATTCCGTCGCCGCGCCATCATATTTTTCGCCCTCCGCTCCACCGGTCTTCCATTGCATCGATTTTCCTCACACAGTTGTGATTTTTTCTGCAGAGTACAAGGGTTGAAACGCCACCATAACTGCACAGTATGGAGGCGACCGCAAGTTTTCCACTGTCAGAGGAAAAGAATTTAATGAAGGGCAGGTGTCCACACCGGCAGAATGTCTTCGTCCGAAGAAGGATGAATTGCCCCTACCACTTGATTACATGCCGTGCTCCAGAGGAGATCTCCGCTCAGCACGCAGTCCAAGGAGATCCGAGCATTTGCTGCTCAAGTACGGCAGACCAGTCCGTTTTTCATTACCATTTTGTTTATTCACCAAAGGTACTACACCAGGATGCATCTGAAACATACTGGGAATTAATGAAGCCTGACGAAGACCCTCCTTTTCTCCAAAGAGTGCCAAAAATTAAGGCTCAGAGTTCCAAACAGAATGGGCTTCGGCCCTTTCCTTCTTTTCTGAATTTAATGTTATATTTAGTGTTCTACCTACTTCCTCTGCTCTTTTTCAGCTATAAAAACTATGAGGAAGTTGTTGTAAAGTTGTTTGATGAGTTATCAGAGAAATGTAAGCAGTTCCTCCTGAAATAAGAACTCTGTATATAATTGTAATGTAGGCCGAGTGAGATGTATTCAGATTAAGTGACCAAATTATTGGCTATGTTGTACCCGATTGGTGTTGATATTTAATATAATGAGCACATTCCTTTGGATCCTGATCTAAAGCTGCGGTGATGTTTTCCTATCTCTGTGTTTATTTCATTTCATTTCAGTTCTTCTGGCTCGCATCAGAAATTTGGCGTAATATTCACCCATGTTAGGTGCCTTATGTTGCTGCTCTCCCAGCCCTATATGTTTTCTACTTATATGTGTATCTGAATATTGATTTCAATGGATTTAACCAGTGTAGTGGATGTTATTGCCTGCTCTCTGATGTATGAATTAAAGAAATCCATGTTTAGATGTTCTTGTTGGGATTTGATCGAATGTGTTGAGAACACTGGGAGGTCTAGAGCTTTGTCCCTGCCTCACTAGGATCTTTCCATTCCATTAAGCCTTTCTAAGATCCCTCGTGCTGCCCCTGATTGTGTCCAAGCAGGTCTGGAGTTAAATGACCTCCGACCTGATCTATAGACATAATTAGTTGGTTCTCCTTCTTTCATCTTTATCACTTTAGGATCCAAGGCTTTAGATGACTAGCCCAACTGAAAGCTTGCATGTTGAATAGCAAGTAAATCCTTTCTTGACTCCATTGCCCAATGGACTTGGTATTCCCTGGACTATTTCTCCTCTATCTATATCCTTTGTTGCGCGGCCTTGTCTTATGACGAACCCTTCCTTCCTGATTCTCAACAACCAAACTCTAAATCAAAAAAACAAACCCTGTGCCTATAACTAGCCTAATATCTTAAACTTGAGCTTCAAAGCCATATGCCTTGACTATTATAGAGAGATCCCTCTCTGGACCTAGGAGGGCTAGATCCTAAGGTCCGAAAGTGGTTCTATGTTGTCTCATCTTTTGGTATTGCCAATCTTGCCAAAACATGGAAATCCCAACACCGGATATGGGGACCGAAGAGGTTGACCTCAGATAGGCTGTGAGGAAAATGACAGTTGGTAATGGGAGCTGGAGACATGGCGGATCATGAACATCTTCAAACACGGTTCTAGGTAAGTATTAAATAGTCAATTGATATATAGTCTGCTTCAAAAAAAAATCCCACCTTGGATTGTGTAATATAAATTCTGTTAATGATTGTTCATTGTTGAAATTTCGGTCCTTACACATGGTATCAGAGCACAGTGTCAGAGTCTTTGGACCTTATGGGCTCTGCATATGTTTCTGTGTGATTATGTGTTATAAGAAGTATTGAAATCAGTAGAATATATGTATATATATATATATATATATATATATATATATTTGTTTATTCTTGGATGTTAGATGTGCCTTTCAGATCCTTTTATTGTTATAATTTATTTAGTTTCATTTTAGTATTTTTAATATGGAGAGAGTTTAAACGTATTATTTTTGGTCTTTGGTATTTTTCATTTGAATGTGAGAATTTGATTCTCGAAATTCTTAAATAAAATTATAAATTTTATTATTTAAATTACATTTTTAAGTATAAAAGTAGATTTACATGCTTTGTTTAAATATATTATGGTTTGGAACTTTGTGTAAACATGTTATGTTTTGGAGTTTTTTATTTTGTATTGGGCGAATGTTTTTTTTTTTGGCCAAGTTAGGCAAAATTATGCGGCAGTGGCTGACAGAACAAACTTCCGTCAAACAATGTGCAAATCATTTAAGTAACAAAACGATGAAAATAACCAGAATAGAAGCCTGAAAATTTAATTTTGTTAAGTTGTACATATAGTTTTAAAGGTGTGATTTGGCAAGTTGGAATTTTAAAGGTTTGATTTGGCACGACAGAATTTTACAAAATACCTAGGGGCCAACTTTTGATAAATAGATTCCATTAAATTTACAGAGCCATGCTCTCGTTCTTGTTGTCCATGATCATTTTTCTCGGTGCATAAATAGTTGTTACTTCTCCTACACATAATTGTATTTAACCCTAACAATTTTCTCTTAGAGCTTCTTCGCATCTCTAGGCTACTCGGATTTGTGGCTCTCTACATAGAAGGAGCTTCTTTGCATCTCTATCCTTCGCTTTGTGGCTCTCTTCCTTCAGTTCTATGTCAAAATCCTTTTGCTATTGGTTAAACCTTAGAAACTCATAAAGCTTTTCCCTAGTAGCAAAGTAGTTAGTTGCTGCCAAGGGACAAGTAGCCATATAATGGGTTCCCGCGGGCTTCAGGAATCCCAAGTTACTGTCAGAAATTTTCACGTTATAGGGTCTTTACCACAGATCCGAAAACTATTTAGTTTTAGTGCCTCAGAAAAGCATTAGCTCAACGTCTCGTCTTTGTTTGAAAGCTCTGTATTTTTGCCCTAAATTTCGTTCTAAACATACTATTTTCTTTGTACATAATAATTTATGGATTCGATTACATGAAAGCTAGTTACATTCTCAATGCCATATGAGATAGTAATTCAATATCTCCTTGTTTGAAATCCCGATATGATTTCTTTAAACTACAGAATCTTCAATACATTATAGCGAGAAAAGAACTGTCTTTTGGATAATTGAAGAACATCAGTCATGGCCTTAAAAACAACTTATGAGTACTCAAATTTTGTCGATCAGCACAATTTACATTTCGCACAAACAACATTTAGCGAAATTGAGAAATGCAGGTGTGAAATCTAGATGTTAAACATAGGTTTTGGTTTCATCATATAGTTTTTTCGTGTCAAAAGTAAGCACTTTGATGCCGAGTCTATGCTTTTTCTGATCCAAGCGAGGAGGGGTGACCACGAAGAACCATGCCTATTAGACTAGCTCTTAGTGAATTGTGTTATTAAACTGACGTGGCTTTTTTTCCACTTCTCCTACAAAGAATCGCTAAAAGTAAATACACAAGACATGCGATTAAAAAAATCTAAAAAAAAAAAAACAGTGGAGAGAATGGTCGGTGAAATCAGAGATACTAGAAATGCGGCCAAGGTCATATGTGCAATCTGCTATGAAGATGTCGAGCCCATTATTGAGGACCTCCAGTCCGTGTCTCTCTGTGGCCACGTGTTTCACGAACTATGCTTGCAACAATGGCTCAAATACTGTCCGCCAAATAAGAAGGTTACTTGCCCTGTATGCAAGCATCAGTGTTCGAACAAAGAAATTCAAAGGCTTTACCTCCAGTGTGTTTCAGACTCGACTCAGCAAACACACTCACAGCGTCCACACAGCCCTGAGTTTGAAGATATCGAGGTGCTACGGGCAAATGTGAAAAGACTGGAGGGGCAGCTCACGATTGTTATTGGTGCCTTGGAGTCTCATCAACAACACATTAAAGAAATAAGTGAGCAGCTTTCCTCATGTCAACATCGTGCTGAAAAAGTAGAGGCTGCACAGGCGAAAGCTATTAGAGACAAAGTTAATTCCAAGTATTTATTTCTAAGAAAGCAGGAGGAACTTGTCAAGTCAACAATTGAGTGCTCTAAACTATGGGAGAAAAACATAGCTTTAACCAAGGAACTTGCCGCTCACAAATTAGTTGAGAACTTAGATCTTGAGGAGGACCAAGTTCTGAAGATTGCGAGTGTTGTCCATGGATCAAATAAAGATGATATCATCAACACCTTAAGAAAGTCTCTTGTCATCCGTAACAAGAAAAGTTGACATTATTACTTAAATATCTATGAAGACAAGTTGTCATTCCCTATGATTTCTCATTCTAGCTTTTCCTCGGTAAGTTGGCATTATTATTAAAATATTTTTATGGTACAGTTCTCATTCTCTTTCCCTAGCGCAATTTCAATAGTTAATATGTGATTAAATATTGAAATTTCAACAAACATCTAGGTTAGGATGACTAATATATATTAAATTATATAGAATAAATAATTGTGTATATATATATATATATATATATACAAAAGATGAGGAGAATAAGAAGAGAAAGAGATAATAAAGGGAAAAAGAAAGGAGAAAGATAAGAGTGTAGAGAAATATTTTAAGATGCGGGAATGTAGATGAATAACAAAAAAAAAAAGGAATTAAGGAAGGGCAATAAAGTAAAGGAGGGTAAAATAATATACAAATTTGAGAATAAATCATTGATATAAGGACTTCATGACTTAAAAATAATTAAATTCATTTAAAAATGGTAAGATTTAAACTATTTACGTAGATAGGTAGAGAGAGATCTCACCAATGCAAGGAGTGATCTCGCCTTGAGGGAGGAAAGCCAAAGGGGTCCAAAGATTTAGATTATAGACAAACACAGGAGGATATTTTTAGGGAGCTACAAAAGATTAAACTCCTAGAATTTCTAGGAAAATGAGTCAGAAAACGTACTGAAGCATGGTTGGAAGGAATGACAAGGTGTTTCACGCTGAGAGAATATTTTTCACTTTTAAGACAAAGATTGCTATATTTAGCTAAAGGAAAGTGTTGCGATTTGGTGGGGAAATTTAGAAAAGCAATTGGATCTCACATCGGAAAATGTTCCCTAGGAGTTGCTTGAGGAAAGTACAAAACATCAATCCATTATAGTGAAGTCCTCATGTACTATTAACGACAAAAAAATCAAAATAGTATTTGATACTGGTGCTATTGATAGTTTCATTTCGTCATATGCCTTAAATAGGTATGGGTTGGAAACCGCAAGCAAAACGATTTCCTACAGGTAGAAATGGCTTCAAGAGAACTTCAGTCCATACAGGAATGCACACCAACTAGGCGACAAATTATCACAATGCGAAATATCTTAGTCTTTAACCGTTTCCCAAGATCTTAGTTGATCACCACCTCATTTTTATAATTATAAGCCCAACCCTTATATAATCCGGGTGTAATAATTTGTCCTTTAATTCAAAGGACTGTATGTCTGTCAACATAGGAAAAATGGTTTTTCAACTTTGGAAGAAATTGACGCTTTTAAACAATCACGATAAAATGAAATTTTTATATAATTCAATTTTTGAAAGCTAGGAAGCCTAGGGTGATACATTTTATTAGAAGAGATGGGATATTTAATGTTGATGTATGCGTTGAAGACATATATCAAGCTCAATTCCACTTTATTCCTAATCCATTACTTTTGCTTTACATTTCATCCGACAAAGGAGTTGAGATAACTCATGGATATCAACTGCAAAATTTTCCACAATGAGGTTTAAGATTTTGTATATTGTGCAAGTAAAGTTTGAAGTACATTCAAAATTATCATATTAAAATGAGCACATTAACATCACTTTAAACATGAAACTGTTACTGTAAATTTTGAACATTAGAATAGGAACTATCCTAATTATTATTTTTATGCACTTGCAACATTCCATTCTCCAAGTGATCTTGAGTTTTCCATATATATATATATCTTACTAGTTGATAACTATAACCATTCATGATATGAATTTATGCAAATATCCTTTATACCACTTTCCTATGTTAATACTTTAATTACTATCCAACTATATGTGTAAGTGGTTTAAGGAGTAGAGTGAAGGTTTAAATTTTTATAGTTTAATATACACTAAATTGGACATTTTGATATTCAAACCATTATGCCATTGTTAAGATAGATAATTAGGCATTTACAACCGTAAGGATATATCGATATCCAAAACAAAATAATATGGAAGCATAGCATTTTCAAGGAAAGAAAAAAAATGTGGTTTAGGAAAGAGAAATTAGGGACATTATGACACTATATAAGATGATTCATGGAAATTATTTAGGCATATATAAATATTAGTTGGTGGAGTTGCTCTAAAGAATTTAAATCTTGAAAAAAGGAAGAATGGTAATGAAAGCATGACTATGGACATTATGACAAGACCGTTAGATGTAAAGTAAGATACAACCACATAATAGGCTAAGCTAGTTTCAGATAAATTGATAGATGAAACATATGTTAAGATGGTAAGAAACCACCCTGTAGGGTAGTAAACACACTATTAGAACAAGACGATATAGTT
The DNA here is from genome assembly GCA_034641835.2 of Pinus albicaulis. Taxonomy (NCBI): domain Eukaryota; kingdom Viridiplantae; phylum Streptophyta; class Pinopsida; order Pinales; family Pinaceae; genus Pinus; species Pinus albicaulis. The sequence goes on from CM076570.1 coordinate 987,333,878, forward strand.
ACCAAGAGAGTGCAGCGGAAAATTTCAAAGTTTGATCTCTATTGTTACCATAATATAATCAATATAGTACCTAGAGAGGAAAGGAAAAGAACGAAATGGCAAACTTCTGATGATGATAATAAATGTTAGTTATCATAATCAACTTAGAATATTGAGATCGACAAAATAACACCAAAGGTGAGTGAGTGGAAGTTTCACAAAGCAATATAAGAAGTCAATGACATTAGATTAAAGAGTGAATCTATAATAAAATTGATCAATTATAGGATAATTTATGTGCATCTAAACATCTATAATAATTTCTCCCTCTAATGGGAAAGTCACATTATAAAATTTTCCTCAAGTGATTAACTATATCCATGGATTATGGACATCATGGAGTATGATTAAGAAATTTTATCCCGTGATGCTTTAAAATAGAAAGTGATAAGTAGATATCATTTGATATCCACTTTATTGAATTTATTTATAGGGTCTTGCCCAAGTTGGGGAATAGTAATGACATTTCCAAATATAATAATTTTATGCATAAAGAGAGAAGGAAAGGAAACCATGATGACTAGAGGTGAGAGAACAAAGTTAATTGAATAATGTGTTTTTAGTAAAAATGGGATATTAGGAGTATATGATATGAGGAAGAAAAATGATGTTTCTATCAAAAAGAATTTTCTTAAAAATATGTGCAACATGATTTGGTAAAGGTCAAAGCAATGACCTATAAGGAGTTATGAATACTCCTAATTTTTTCAGAATAATAAGTGAAAAACTGGGAAAATGTTTAAAGATAAAAATTAAAGATAATGATTGTATACTGTTAGAAAAGAAGATACATTTGGCGATGAGATGAGGCCTAAGGACTAATAAGAAAACGATTGATGTGAAGAAAAGAGAGGGTATACCAGTGATGTGTTATGTGTTTGGATTAAATGAGTCAATATAATAGAAATGAAACAATGGTTTAAGAAATGATGGTAAAGCTAGTAATATCCTAGCTAGAGTTAAGACTCTAAATGGTGAAACTTATAAGAAAAGAGACTATATCAAAATCGTAACATACTAATAATGTGACTATGCATATCTTATAAATAGTGAAATTCTTATTGAAAGAGGAAATTTTTATTTTTCAACAATTGACATCTTGTTGAAAACATGACACTCTTAGTAGACCAAGTATAATGCAAAGTGAATAATGCATTTCAAGCAGTAAAAATTCCTTCAATTAAGATAAACCTCCCACTAAGGGATCTTTAGAGTATTCAATTAACTCTTCCTCCATCTCCAGCATAACCCTAATGATCATCCCTGCAAAACCATACTCCATGGATTCTAGATTTTAGGCTGAAGATGAGCTGAAATAACATGATAAAGAAGTTAATGTTATTATCTCCTAGGATTCAGAATACAGATCAAAGATAATTAGACTTAAAAGATAAATAAATAGCAAGAATTAAAAGATTGGCTGGATCCATATGTAGTTTTTTGTTTTAGATTTCTTTATCAACCTGTATCAAGAAATTAGATCATGCTTCAACTAAATAGTAAGTGTTTTGTGCTCTTGTTTCAATTCATTTCATTTCTATATATGCAATCATAAAGGTTGGAGCATCCCTCCATTTACATTTAGAGTCTCAACCTGTGACTTTTATAAGGTTAATCGGTTAATATAGTATAGAAAATAGTAGCTACCCCCTTATTTGTATATCTATGTTCAATTATTCTATGTGACATTTATAACTGTGGGTTATATTTATAAGCATTTAGAAACTTATTTTGGATGGTTACTTAAGAATTTCATTTTGTACTATGACATGTGAGAATATACTAAATGCTTAAACACTGTTGGTACATGGATACCAATATGAATAAAGTTTTGCTTAAACATTGTTGGTACAAGGATACTGATATAAATTATGAATTATGTTATGGATACAATATCTATAATTTTACATATCAACATAAATGATGAGATAGAAATAAAAGAGTGATTGCACTTGACTATTCAAGGTGAAAATGAATTTACAAACCTATTGGATAAACATAACCAAGTATGTCATATGAACTCAAGGATCAATATCGTAGATAGCAACATATTTGGAATGTGTAGAAATTGTTATGTGGGTAACAATTTTCTTTAAAACATGTTGATACATATGTTATAATTTTTGGACAAGTGTTTTACATTGTAGATGATATCGTTACCAAACCGACCACATGATGACAAAACTCCAAGAACCATTGAGATGCACTAATATAACACGATAGGGTGTTAATCTTGGTTCTACTAGGAGGGGTGCAGGTGTTTCCCATCGTTTATCCTCCAAAACCTATATTCATGGGAGGGATGTGCGACTCACACTCCACTACATGTGTGATGATGAATGTCGGATGCCTACGGGTCAATCAAGTCGAAATAATCGACGCTGACACCCTTAAGGCTTATGAATGGTTGGATCAGTAAAAATAATGCCATGGCATATTCCTGTAGAGGATGGATATGATGGGAGCGGAAGAGATTAGGGAGGATAGTGTTATCACCCTATTAATTTCTTAAGTTGTGGGATTTGAGTTTTTAGTCAAAGAATACTAGGGGTAACCACAAACCTACTTGGAACAATAGGATCTAGCCTTCCTATAGTTTAGAGAGGGCTCTCTCTTTAAGATTTATCTTTGATTTTGATTTATGTTTTAAGCTAGTTATGATAGGACAATATGGTTTTGCTTTAAGATGTTTGGTGGGTAAAAATCACTTTGGATTAAACTAGAGAGAGATCTACTAGTCCATTAGGCTATGGATTCTAAGTCTAGATAGCAGTACTAGAAGGCAAGGCTAAAAGGGTGCAAATGTAGTCAGGCCAAGGTAGATAACCCTCATAGTTTTGGGTAAAATGTTTTTGATGAAATGGTGTAGTCAGGATAAAGGGCAATGAAGAATCCTTTAATCCAGAAAATGGAGGAAGGAGGTAGGGGTCAAATGGGAGTAGGAGAAATGAAGGATTCCTAACACTGGAAATCAGCAGAAAACATTTAAATGGTAACTTAGTTAAAACAGGGAGCAATAAGCTAATCCTGAAGTAATATTACTAGTTACTCATTAAGACAGATCAAACACATAATGGATTTCATGGAACTTAGAAATGAAACAATGACAAGAGGAGATGCACTTTACTCTTTAACTTATCACAAGAATCCTGAATTATGATGCCCAATTAGCTTTGTTTAGTCTTCTACTTCAAAATCAACACATGTAAGCCTCCAATGTATCAGTAAAATTCTATAGTAATCTTAGAAATTTTGTTCCACCCTAAAATACTTCAAAGAGTGAAGTATTTATACAAATTCTAAACTAGAATATCTTGAAAAAATATCAAGATTGGTTTACAAATATCTCCAACTGTTTTAGATAAATAGAACTTAAGTAAAGGACACTCAAAACTAATGCATATATTTGGCACTATTTTTTATGGATAGGTGATGACAAAGAGGATAATTCCAATTTGATCTCAACTCTTAGTTGATGATGAGGCATCCAAGTCACTAATGGTTTCATTTCTTTGTGCATTCTGCTCCAAAAATTCTGCAAATTGGGGTCCAATGATACCTTTTTATTTCTCAATCCGAAATAGATATGTAAATAGTGAAAGAGGTCATTGTATATGAATAGGTTGGTGAGATAAAACTCTCTCATTTTCCTAAATTTCCGCTCCAGCTGTTCACAATAGGCTATGCAAAAAGATGTGTAAAACATAGTTTTACAGAGTCTGAAAACTAGGCTGTAAAGATGCGCATGTATCTTTCATTATGTAATACCTATGCACAAAGTGAGATATTTTTTTGTATAAGGGTATCTTAGGAACAAAAACCTCCTTCAGTTTGATAAGATGTATTTATTATTGGCCACAATTTTCTTTGCAAATGGATGACTTAACAGGAATTTTCTGCAAAAAGTGCTTTCCAATATTGTTTAATATTTCCCAATCCATAATGGTTGTTAGAAAAGTGAGAGAGTTGTTTTGTAGTTGGAAATCTTAAGAACATAAACCGCCTTCAGTTTTGAAAAATTCATCTTGGATTGGTCACAATAGCTTCTGCAAAACAATGACTTAAACATGAAATTTATGCAAAAATGTTCCTTCTTGTTATGTTTTCATCTTTTCACCTTTTTGTTCTTTTAACTGTTTTACTTTCACTTTGGATAAACTTCATTGTTGGTGAAAGTATTTTCATCTCTTTTTACCATTACTTCCTCTGTTTTTACTTTTACTTTTTACCTTGACTGCTCTGTAACTTTGTTTTAACTTTCACTCTGACTTTTACGTGATACACTTTAGCTGTCTCTTTTTCACTGTTATGTTTTCACTATCACTGTGAATTCTTACTTTGATTTTACCATTTACTGTGAAAATTCCATCATTCTGATCTCTCTCTGACTTGATTTTTATTCTTTCTTTGTATACAAAATGTTTGTTGAATGAAGCTTTTGAATTAAAATATGAGAATTGGGAGCAAACAATTTTGTCAACTAGTATTGAAACTGTTGGCCCAATTTCTTATTCTGATAATAACCTGCAAAAATCAAAAAAATTGTTAATGAAACAGAGGTCTGCAAGGAGGTGATTGAAGGCTTTTGAAAGACCTGTGGAATGAGATCTGTCTGTGGAGGTTTAACTCTGTTTTTTAGGAATTATGGCTTCTTCTGCAAGATTAAATGGTTTACAAAAGTAATTTACTTTAAACAAAGGATTAACTGAGCAATTTAGGCTAAGGATAATTTCAAGTTATATCTTTGCTCAATTTAGGTTTTTGAGAGATGAAAACTGGGCTAAGACAGGAAACAACGGTTTCTTGAATGGTTTAGACTGTAAAAAAGTATTTTTTAACAAATATTTAGGCTTTAAACCCCTTTTTGTTTTGGAATTGATCTTCAAAGGTCGTAAGCTGAGGAAATTTGGCTTAAAAAGGCTTACAGTAGAAATAAGGTTTCCCGGAAAAAATTGGCTAGGGTTTGGCTTGTTTTGGGCGTTTTTGGGCAATTTCCACAGTGAATTTTTATAATTGAAAGCTTTTTTTGCTTAAGGACGGTTCAGAATTGACTGTGCAGGGTTTTAAACTGATGAAAAATACCTCAATTTGCAGGTAATTTGACACTTGAAAGGGTTTTTAAATCTTTTGTTTGTTCCTGCGGATGGGTCTAGGTGCAAAGAAATGGCTTTTATAGTCTTCAAACAGGAGATCTGTGGTGAAAATAGGGAGTTTCCATGAATAAAATCATGTTTCAAAGATTTTAGCACAGTCGGGAGGCTTGATGTAGTCAGGCGGAGCTCTTTACAGTCAGGAATGTGCAACTAAACAATCAAAATGATGTTTCAAAGGTTTTTAACCTTTGGAATTAATCACCATTAATGCCTTGAATGGCAGTCTCATCAAAGGCGGGAGGCAGTTTGATTTTGAAATGCGTAACCGGAAGTGGTTTTCGCATTGGATCTTGGTGGTAAGCAATTTTCACTGAAATGAACACGATCGAATGGTTTTCCACCACGTCGCAGGAGGCAGGAATGGAAAAACTACCCATTTTGCATATGTTTGGGCTTTGAACAGGCAATCAAGTTATAGACGTGAAATCAATCCTGCAACGTTGGATCTGATATTCAAGAGCGAAAGGCCAAGATTAAATGGGAAGGTGCAATTGAAAGGTATGCGGGGCCGGGCAAAATTATATGCATTGGGTAGTTGATATATGTAATGAAAACTTTGTAAAATATGTACTTTAATCAAATTTTTTCTTACGAAAAAGGGTTTGTACCTATGGTTGGAGGCGTATGAGGAGGGGCTATATAATTAACCCTAGGTTAACTTATGTATTGTGTAAGGCTTTATATAGCCGAGATAATATCACAGGAAAGGCTAAAGTGAAACATCAAACAAATCTTTAGTTAACTAGGATGGGACCTTGAGTTAAAGGCTTATCGTGTATTGCAAAGGTTTTAAAGTTTAAAGTTTGTTTGAACTAAACTTTGGATAAATTAAAAGGCGAGGGAGTATGTTTAATTTCCAAATACATATGATACGCCCGAAATCCTATTTGTATTTTTTTATTTTATTATATAGTTTTTAGACCATGGAGGGGTCTATAACCATAGGGGGCGGGGTATTTGATTAAGGTTAGTTTTAGACCAAAGGGGGTATAATTTGGGATTTTAATTCACCATGTGGATAATATCTTCGGTCAAAAATATTTATAATAATGGGTTTTAGGGGGTATTTTAGATAAAGGGAATTATATAGATAGGATAAGGTATTTTTAGGGAATTAATAGATTAAGTCAAAATTTAATATGACAAAGGAAGTGGAATACACAAAAACACAGTAAATGACTAAGTAAGGTGAATAACTAAAGCAAAGCTTGTCATTTCATGATTTCACCAAAAACTTAGGATAAAGTATTTTTGAGGGTTTTTGTATGGTTTCTGAATGAAGGAAGTTAATAAAATGGGGTTTTATGCTTCATTAAGTAAGAAAGAGACTTTACTTATGAAAAGAGTCAAATGTATGAATGAGGGATAAATAATGATAAATAGGGATTTTGTCATAAGAACTCAACATTTCCAACTATACAGTCATCGAGCCTTCGATTCAGTCCTAACAAAAGTCAAAGAAATTCTCTGAGCCTTTTTTACTGGTAGTGTAGAATATTGAATACTTACAGGGGAGGGAAAATTAGTGATTTTTTCCCAGTGATGAATATTGCATGCTTTCTTCCACTGATTTCTACCTACCCAACATTATTCTAACATTTTCTCTTCCTTTTGGTAGGTTCATTTAATCTTGCTACCTTGAAACATTTTATTCTTTTGAAAGCATAAAAACTATCTAATTCTACCTTATTTGATCTGAGGGCTCAGAGTAAACTGATGAGCTCCTTAGTATTCTCTACCTATCTACTGATTTGTCGGGATTAAACTGTCTCACAAATCTTTATTCACTATCTAAAACATGGAAAAATAAAACATGACCAGTCAAGAGTAAACAATTTAGCTCATCATGGATTATACCATTTATTGACACTTTGCCATAATCATTTATTTAAAAGAAAAAGTAAAAAGTAGTGGCATTTGAACTTGCTCACTTTCATGTCTTATTTTCATCTTTTTCTTTTGGGGTCTATATTTGCTAAGTCCTTTGATCTTTCTTTTAGGACTTTTTACCCTCTTTTTTATTTCTTTATTATTTTTTTATCTTTTATTTTTTTCAAAATATGGGAAAAAAACTTGCAAAAAGCAAGGTATGTACATATTTATAAGACTATCAAAATTCAATTCAAAATTATGAATCCTATATTTATAGGACCCTAACAGCGGTTTCACATGGGGATGGTATCTCCTTGTGAGATGTCAAGAACACCGTCGACTAGGAGCCTGATCCTTTGATCCAATCCCAAACATGCATTTGCTTTGTTATAAAATCTCTATGACTGAAACTCTTGAACTTAATTTAGTCCTTTTTCTACAAAATGAAATTTGATCTGAAACTAAAAGAACATACTGCAATTCTCAAACCAGACTGCCAGATATTAAATATCTTTAGGACCTTCTCCTTGGCTTTAAATCTTAATGAATTATTTCAAAACTAGCTGAAAACTGAATACTGAAAAAAAAATGCTCAGAGCTTTGAGCTTATTTGAATTCATCTACCTATTCTAATCTACTGTTAAATTTGTTGAATTAAGTAATACAAAAAGGCCAATGAAGCCAGTCAAGTAGCTGTAGAAATGAATGGATAACTTGATTGCTTGTCATCAAACTTGGAAGTATAACTTGATCATGTGTCTTCATAATCAATGATATGATGTGAAATGGAAATTGCTGATATATTTGATCCTCATAGATAAAACATGTTTGCAAACTTGAGCTAAAAATATTTTGCATATAATTTGCTATAGGATCATCAAAAGCATAATGTATGATTTGTGCTTCTAGGCCTTCAATGACTAGTTGCTCACTTGTATTCTAAATATTAATCCCTAAAATTATTTCTTCAGTCTTGTGCTTGAAAGAATAATCATCCTCAAACTACAAGTCAAAAGGTAGTACAATTTCCTCTTACTTTGGAGAAGGAATATTTTCCAAGAATTATTTAGGATCTCGGAAATTATATGATTAAATTTGATAATGCAAAAGTTCAATTTCATTTTCATATTTTTTAGAAACTATCTCAAGAACATATATTTTAAGTTGCGGAGAATATTTTCTTGATTTAAAAACAAGAAAGACAGTTGTTAGAAAATCTTTATCAAGCTGAAATTCAAATAACTCATCCCACAAACTAGCTAGTGATTGCTCTGTGAAGCTAGCTTGAATTTGGAGAACATAATTCTCATGAAACTAATCATACTTAGGCAGATCTTCAGAAGAAGGAATGTCATCAATTATATACATTAGATCAGCAGATTGTTTTTCCAGTAATCTTGATATATCTTTATTAGATTGGTTGCATTCTATTTGAAAGTCATCATTTTTCTCAATAGGAATACTATCAAGCAATGGGCCTTTTTGGGAAGGTAGAACAACATGAGCATCAACTTGTTCTTCTATCTCTTCATGGATAAAAACTTAAGTACATTCATCAACATTAGAATAAGTAGAAACAATTTCTTTATTCTGTAAATATTTTAAGGATGGTTGCATGTTTAGAAGAAAATTCATTTCTTCTTCGGTGAGAGGGGGTGGGAATCTCTGAATTCCTAGATTTGAATAAAAATTGTTTTTTCTCTTATGTAAAAATTGATCATAAGGTTGAATATTTTATTTAACTTCATTCAAAACATTATATGAAACGTCATTTGTTACTACAGAGGGACTTTGTGGATCTCGATTTATCTCCTGATCTATTTCATATTTGTTTCACTCCTCTTGATTATTATGACATTTAACTTGAGAATGAAATTTATGGACTTCTTCTAATAAATATTCGGTATTCCAATTTCCAAAATCTCCATCAATATTTTTAAGGTAATTTATAAGATCTTCAGCTTGATCACAACAATTTTCAGCTAATGATAAAGATGGAAAATCTTCTTTGTAATGCTCATAAAATACCTTGTGAAAATATTTTAAAGAAAATAAACTAGCAGGTTTGAGAGCTTCATACAATTCCCTTGCTGGTCCTTCTAAGGTTGTCATGAAAATCTCCATGAGGCAATCCTCATGTCAATCACCCTTCAATCTCCATGAGTGTATATGAAATTTAATGAGATGTAACAAAGGATCATCAATATTCTCATCTTGAAACATGGGCAGATTTTTATACCAATTTACCTTTAGTAGTTTGTGTGGAAATCTAGGTATGTGATCTTTGCTCATGGGAGCATACCTGTGTTTTATTCTTGGGTCATCTTGTAAATTAGTCATAAATAAAGGCCATTATATCTATACAACCAAGTTAGATCCTTACATAAAATACAGTATATATTGAAAAAATTTCTTAATGAGAAAGAACATAATGTCTTGGATTAAGATCCAAGTTGAAAGCCTGATCTTTCCATATTGTTCTTTCAGGTTCATTCCTCTAGTGGAGTCTTGATTGTGAAATTGATGTGGAGTCGCCAGGTGGCTGATTTTAACATTTGTATGTCTGATCACTGTCCACCATCATAGATCAGATCTAAACCTGTAAAATATTTCTGAAGAAAAGGTTAGTCTTCCCTAGTGTGATCGCCAGTATGTTATCTAAAGAAAGGGTTAGTCTTCTCGAGTGTGGTCGCCAGTATGTTATCACCCTAATAATTTCTCAAAGTTGTGGGCTTTTGGTTTTTAGTTTAAGAAAGCTAGGGGTAACCACAAACCTACTTCAAATCCTAGGATCTAGCCTTCCTAGAATTCAAAGAGGGCTCTCTCTTTAAGATTTATCTTTGTTTTGACTTTATGTTTTAGGCTAGTTATGATAGTTCAATTTGGTTTTGTTTGAAGATGTTTGGTGGGTAAAAATCATTTTGGATTAAACTAGAGAGAGATCTACTAGTCCACTAGGCTATGGAGTCTAAGTCTAGATAGCAGTACTAGAAGGCAAGGCCAAAAGGGTGCAAATGTATTTAGGGCAAGGTAGATAACCCTCAGAGTTTTGGGTAAAAGGTTTTTTGATGAAAAGGTATAGTCGGGATAAAGGGAAATGAAGGATCCTTTGATTTGGACAATGGAAGAAGGAGGCATAGGTCAAATGGGAGTAGGAGCAATGAAGGTTTCCTAACACCAGAAATCAACACAAAACATTTAAATGGTAACTTAGTTAAAAACAGGGAGAAAAAGGCTAGTCATGTAGTAATATTCCTAGTTACACATTAAGATATATAAAACACATAATGAATTACATGGAACTCAAAAATGAAAAAATGACAAGAAAAGATGCACTTTACTCTTAAACTTATCGCAAGAATCCTGAATTATGATGCCCAATTAGCTTTGTCCAGTATGCTACTCTAAAATCAACACATGTAAGCCTCCAATGTATCAGAAAAATTCTATAGTAATCTTAGAAATTTTATTCCACACCAAAATACTTCAAAGAGTGAAGTATATATACAAATTCTAAACTAGAATATCTTGAAAAAATATCAAGATTGGTTTACAAATATCTCCAATTGTTTAACATAAATAGAACTTAAGTAAAGGAAATTCAAAAGTAATGCATAAATTTGGCACTATTTTTTATGGATAGGTGATGAAAAAGAGGAGAATTCAAATTTGATCTGAACTCTTAGTTGATGATGAGGCATCCAAGTCACTAAATGTTTCCTTTCTTTGTGCGTTCTTCTCCGGAAATTCTACAAACATAGGGCCCAATGATACCTTTGTACTTCTCAATCATAAATAGATATGTAAAACCTGAAATATTTTATTGTAGCTAATGATGTTGGTGAGATAAGCCTCTCTCAGTTTCCTAAATTTCTGCTCCAGCTGTTCAGAATATGCTCTGCAAAACGATGTGTAAAACATATTTTTACAGAGTCTGAAAAATAGGTTGTAAAGATGCACATGTATCTTTCATTATGTAATAGCTATGCACAGAGTGAGATAGGTTTTTTTATATGGATCTCTTAGCAACAAACACCTCCTTCCGTTTTGTAAGATGTATTTTTCATCTACCACAATATTCTCTGCAAAAGGATGACTTAACAGGAATTTTCTGCAAAACGTTCTTTCCAATATTGTTCAATATTTCCCAACCCATAATGGCTGTTAGAAAAATGAGTATTTTTTGTAGTTGGAAACCTTAAGAACGTAAACCTCCTTCAGTTTTGAAAAATTCATCTTGGATTGGTCACAATACTTTCTGAAAAACAATGACTTAAACAGGAAATTTCTGCAAAAATGTTCCTTCTTGCTCTGTTTTCATCTTTTAACATTTTTGTTCTTTTAATTGTTTTTACTTTCACTTTGCATAAATTTTATTGTTGGTGGAAGTATTTTCATCTATGTTAACCATTACTGCCTTTTTTTTTTACTTTTACTGTTTCACCATGACTACTCTGTAACTTTGTTGTAACTTTCACTCTGACTTTTACCTGATACACTTTAGTTGTCTCTTTTTCACTGTTATGTTTTCACTATCACTGTGAATTCTTACTTTGATTTTACGATTTAATATGAAAATTTCATCATTCTGATCTCTCTCTGACTTGATTTTATTCTTTCTTTGTATAAAAACTATTTTTTTAATGAATCTTTTGAATTAAAATATGAGAATTTGGAGCAAACAATTTTGTCAACTAGTATCAAAATTGTTGGCCCAATTTCTTATTCTGATAATAACCTGCAAAACTCAAACAATTTGTTAATGAAACAGAGGTCTGCAAGGAGGCGATTGAAGGCTTTTGAAAGACCTATGGAATGAGATATGTTTGTGGAGGTTTAACTCTGTTTTTTAGGCATTCTGGCTTCTTCTGTAAGATTAAATGGTTTACAAAAGTAATTTACTTTAAACTGAGGGGTAACTAAGAAATTTAGGATAATAATAATTTCAATTGATATATTTTCTCAATTTAGGCTTCCAAGAGATGAAAACTAGGCTAAGATAGGAAATGAGGGTTTTCTGAATGATTTTGGACTGAAAAAAAAAGGTGCTTTCAAGAGATCTGTAGGCATGAAACCCTTTTCTGGTGTAAGAATTGATCTTCAGAGGTCGTAAGTCGAGGAAATTTGGTTTTTAGAGGGGTTTTTATGGACACAACAATTTTTGGGGAAAATTTGTGAGGGTTTGGACTATTTTGGGAGTTTTTAGGCAATTCCTCTTCAATTAATTCTCTTAATTTGACGGCTTGGCTTACTTATCAATGGTCTAACTTTGAATTTGCAGGCCTGTATGTCGTAAAATACCTCAAATGGTAGGTATTTGATTGTTGGAAGGGTTCCAAGATGTTTTGTGGTCGATTTTGAGCTCTGGTCCAACTTGTTGGAGGAGAAAATGTCTTTTTTGGTCTTCAAACAGGGAAATCTGTGGTCGATTTTGGTTTTGATTTATAAATTTATCAGCAAGGGCTTCAATACAGTTAGGCGGATTTCTTTTACAGTCAAAATGCAAAAATAACATTAATAAATAACATAACAAGGGTTTTAACATTGATATGAATATTTATTAACACATTAAATGCAGGTCAAATCAAAAGGCAGGAGGCAGTTTAGATCTTGAAATGTGAAACCAACAGTGGTTTTCACGTAGCTCATAGGTGGTACCCTGATTTTTCCAAAACGAACACGATCAAATGGGTTTGTGCCACGTTGTCGGAGGCAGAAATGGGAAAACCACCCACTTCGCGTCCGTTTGGGCTACAAGAAAACGATCATGTTGTGAGCATGATATGGATTATGCGTCGTTGGATCATCAGGAAGGGAACAAACAGTTGAGATTTGATGGGAATGTGCAATAAAAAAGGCATGTGGGACCGGGGTGACTTATGCACTGGGAAATTGATAATGTAATCAAACCTTTGTATTGTATGTATTATAACCAAAGTTGTATATCCAATGGGGTTATATATAAGAAGGGCTTATGTATAGTGAAAATGGTTTAAAGCGTATGTGAGTGGGGGTGCATGGAGTAGGATTATAAGGTTTATCTTTGGGTTAATTTTATATAAAACTTGAGGTTTTATATAATGGAAAGGTGACACTTTAACCCTGGCTTGAGTTTATGCGAGGAGGTAAGTGCATTTACAAAGGCGCGGGGGTTTAAATATTTATAAAATATTTAATATATCTTTAACACTTGGGATAAAATGTGATGGGTAGGAAAATGTTATAGCGCTTTATAAGTACATAATATATGCAATAAAAGCCGATTTTCATTTCCAGTTTTATTATATAGTTTTAGACTTTTGGAGGGGTCTATAACCATAGGGTGCTGGGTATTTGATTAATGTTAGTTTTAGACCAAAGGGGGTATAACTTGGGATTTTAATTCAGCATGTGCATATTAACTTTCATCTAAAAACTATATAATAGTGGGTTTTAGGTGGATATTTACATAAAGGGAATTATAGAGATAGGATAATGTATTTTTAGGGAATTAATATCATAAGTCAAAATTTAATATGAAAAAGGGAGTGGAATACACAAAAATACAGTAAATGACTAATTAAAGTGAATAACTAAAGCAAAACTTGTCATTTCATGATTTCACCAATTACTTAGGATAAAGTATTTTTGAAGGTTTTTGTATATTTTCTGAATGAAGGAAATTAATCAAATGGAGTTTTATATTTCATTAAGTAATAAAGATTATTTACTCAAGAAAAGAGTCAAATGTATGAATGAGGGATAAATAATGATAAATGGGGATTTTGTCATAAGAACTCAACATTTTCAACTATCCAGTCATCGAGCCTTGGGTTTGGTCCCAAAAAAAGTCAGAGAAATGCTCTAAGCCTTTTTGACTGGTAGTATAGAATATTGAATACCTACAGGGGAGGGGAAATTAGTTATTTTTTCCCAGTGATGAATATTGCATGCTTTCTTCCACTTCTTTCTACCTACCCAACATTATTCTAACATTTTTTCTTCCTTTTAGCAGGTGCATTTAATCTTGCTACCTTGAAACTTTTTATTCTTTTGAAAGAATAAAAACTATCTCATTCTACCTTATTTCATCCAAGGGCTCAGATTAAACTAATGAGCTCCTCATTATTCTCTACCTATCTACTAATTTGTCACGATTAAACTGTTTGACAAATCTTTATTCACTATCTAAAACATGGAAATTGAAAACATGACAAATCAAGATTAAACAGTTTAACTCATCAAGGATTATGGCGTTTATTGACACTCTGCCATAATCATTTATTTAATAGAAAAAGTAAAAAGTGGCATTTGAACTTTCTCACTTTCATGTCTTATTTTCATCTTTTTCTTTTGGGGTCTATATTTTCTAAGTCCTTTGATCTTTCTTTTAGGACTTTTACCCTCTTTTTTATTTTTTTCAAAATATGGGAAAATAACTTGCAGAAAGCAAGGTATGTACATATTTACAATACTATCAAAATTCAATTCAAAATTATGAATCCTATATTTATAGGACCCTAATAGCGGCTTCACATGGGGATGGTATCTCCTTGTGAGATTTCAAGAACACCGTTGACTAGTAGCCTGATCCTCTGAGCCAATCGCAAACATGCATTTTCTTTGTTATAAAATCTCTGTGACTGAAACTCTTGAACGGGATTTAGTCCTTCTTCTACAAACTGAAATATGATTTGAAACTAAAGGAACATACTGCAATTCTCAAACAAGCCTGATAGATCTTAAATATCTTTAGGACCTTCTTCTTGGCTTTAAATCTTAATGAATTATTTCAAAACTAGCTGAAAAATAAATACTGAAAAAAAAATACTCAGAGATTTGAGCTTATTTGCATTCATCTACCTACTCTAATCTCATATTAATTTTGTTGAATCAGGTAATACAAAAATGCCAATAAAGCCATTCAAGTAGCTATAGAAATGAATGGATAACTTGACTTCTTGTCATCAAACTTGGAAGTATAACTTGATCATGTGTCTTCATAATCAATGATATGATGTGAAATGGAAATTGCTGATATATTTGATCCTCATAGATAAAACATGTTTGTAGACTTTAGCTAAAAATAGTCTGCATATAGTTTGCTATAGGATCATCAAAAGCATAATGTACGATTTGTGCTTCTAGGCCTTCAATGACTAGTTGCTCACTTGTATTCTGAATATTAATCCCTGAAATTATTTCTTCAGTCTTGTGCTTGAAAGAATAATCACCTTCAAACGGCAAGTCAAAAGGTAGTACAATTTCCTCTTGCTTTGGAGAAGGAAGATTTTCCAAGAATTCTTTAGGATATTGGAAATTATATGACTGAATTTGAGAATTCAAAAGTTTAATTTCATTTTCATATTTTTCAGAAACTATCTCAAGAACATATGTTTTAAGTTGCGGAGAATATTTTATTGATTTCAAAACAAGAAAGACAGTTGTTAGAAAATCTTTATCAAGCTGAAATTCAAATAACTCATCCCACAAGCTAGCTAGTGATTTCTATGTGAAGTTAGCTTGAATTTGAACATAATTATCATGAAACTGATCATACTTAGGCGGATCTTCAGAAGAAGGAATGTCATCAATTATATACATTAGATCGGTAGACTTTTTTTCCAGTAATCCTGATATATCTTGATTAGATTGGTTGCATTCTATTTGAAAGTCATCATTTTGCTCAATAGGAGTACTATCAAGTAATGGGCCTTTTTGGGAAGGTAGAACAACATGAGCATCAACCTGTTCTTCTGTCTCTTCATGGATAAAAATTTTAGTACATTCATTAACATTAGAATAATTAGAAACAATTTCTTCATTACGTAAATATTTTGAGGATGGTTGCATGTTTATAAGGAAATTTATTTCTTCTTCGGTGAGGGGGGGTGGGAATCTCTGAATTCCTAGATTTGAATAACATTTTTTTTTTCTCTTATGTAAAAATTGATCATAAGGTTGAATATTTTCTTTAGCTTCATTCAAAACATTATATGAAACATCATTTGTTACTACAGAGGGGCTTTGTGGATCTTGATTCATCTCCTGATCTATTTCGTCTTAGTTTCACTCCTCTTGATTATTATGACATTTTACTTGAGAATGAAAGTTATGGAATTATTCTAATAAATATTCAGCATGACAATTTCCAAAATCTTCATCAATATTTTTAATGTATAATATCTTCAGCTTGATCACAACAATTTTCAGCTAATGATAAAGACGGAAAATCTTCTTTGTAATACTCATAAAATACCTTGTGAAAATCTTTTAAAGAAAATAAACTAGTAGGTTTGAGAGCTTCATACCATTCCCTTGCGAGTCCTTCTAAGGTTTCCATGAAAAGCTTCATGAGGAAATCTTCATGCCAATCACCCTTAAATATCCATGAGTGTATATGAAATTTAATGATATGTAACAAAGGATCATCAATATTCTCATCTTGAAACATGGGCAGATTTTTATACCAATTTACCTTTGGTAGTTTGTGTGGAAATCCAGGTATGTGATATTTGCTCATGCGAGCATACCTACATTTTATTCTTGGGTCATCTTGTAAATTAGTCATAAAGAAAGGCCATTGTATCTATAAAACCAAGTTAGATCCTTACATAAAATACAATATATATTGAAAAAATTTCTTAATGAGAAAGAACATAATGTCTTGGATTAAGATCCAAGTTGAAAGCCTGATCTTTCCATATTGTTCTTTTAGGTTCATTCCTCCAGTGGAGTTTTTATTGTGAAATTGATTTGGAGTCACCAGGTGGATGATTTTAACATTTGTATGTTTGATCATTGTCCATCATCATAGATCAGATCTAAACCTGTAAAATATTTCTGAAGAAAAGGTTAATCTTCCCCAGTATAGTCGCCAGTATGTTATCACCCTAATAATTTCTCAAATTTGTTGTCTTTTATTTTTTAGTTTAAGAAACCTAGGGGTAACCACAAACCTACTTCAAATCATAGGATCTAGCCAACCTAGAATTCTAGAGAGGGCTCTCTCTTTAAGATTTATCTTTCTTTGACTTTATGTTTTAGGCTAGTTATGATAGTTCAATGTGGTTTTGTTTTAAGATGTTGGGTGGGTAAAAATCACTTTGGATTAAACTAGAGAGAGATCTACTAGTCCATTGGGCTATGGATTCTAAGTCTAGATAGCAGTATGAGAAGGCAAGGCCGAAAGGGTGCAAATGTATTAAGGGCAAGGTAGATAACCCTCAGAGTTTTGGGTAAAATATTTTTTTATGAAATGGTATAGTTGGGATAAAGGGTAATGAAGGATCCTTTGATCTGAACAATGGAAGAAGGAGGCAGAGGTCAAACGAGAGTAGGAGCAATGAAGGATTCCTAACACCAGAAAGTAGCAGAATACATTTAAATGGTAACTTAGTTGAAAATAGGGAGAAAAAGGCTAGTCTTGTAGTAATATTCCTAGTTGCACATTAAGATAGATCAAACACATAATGAATTGCATGGAAATCAGAAATAAAACAATGACGAGAAAAGATGCACTTTACTCCTAAACTTATCACAAGAATCCTGAATTATGATGCCCAATTAGCTTTGTTCAGTATGCTACTACGAAATCAACACATGTAAGCCTCCAATGTATCAGCAAAAGTCTATAGTAATCTTAGAAATTTTATTCCACACTAAAAAAATTCAACGAGTGAAGTATTTATACAAATTCTAAACTAGAATATCTTGAAAAAATATCAAGATTGGTTTACAAATATCTCCAACTATTTTACATAAATAGAACTTAAGTAAAGGAAACTCAAAACTAATGCATATATTTGGAACTATTTTTTATGGATAGGTGATGACAAAGAGGAGAACTTAGATTTTATCTCAACTCTTAGTTCATGATGAGGCATCCAAGTCACTAACCGTTTCCTTTCTTTGTGCATTTTGCTCCAAAAATTCTGTAAGCTTGGGGTCCAATGATACCTTTGTATTTATAAATAAGAAATAGATATGTAAAATATGAAAGCTTTTATTGTAGATAAATATGTTGGTGAGATAAACCTCTCTCACGTTCCTGAATTTCTGCTCCAACTATTTAGAATAGGCTCTGCAAAAATATGTGTAAAACAGAGTTTTATAGAGTCTGAACAATAGAGTGTAAAGATGCACATGTATATTTCATTCGATAATGGCTCTGCACAAAGTGAGATATGGTTTTTGATATGGATTTCTTAGGAACAAACACCTCCTTCAATTTCGTAAGATGTATTTCCGATTGGCCACAATATTCTCTGCAAGATGATGACTTAACAGGAATTTTCTTCAAAAACTTCTTTCCAATATTTTTTAATATTTCCCAACCCATAATGGCTATGAGAAAAGTGAGAGAGGTTTTTGTAGTGGTAAACCTTAGAAACATAAACCTTATTTAGTTTTGTAAAATTCATCTTGTATTGGTCACAATAGTTTATGTAAAACAATGACTTAAACAGGAAATTTCTGCAAAAAATGTTCCTTCTTGCTCTGTTTTCATCTTTTAACCTTTTTGTTCTTTTAACTTTTTTTACTTTCACTTTGGATAAATTTCATTGTTGGTGAAAGTATTTTCATCTCTGTTAACCATTACTTCCTTTGTTTTTACTTTTTTAGTTTCACCTTGACTACTCTGTAACTTTGTTTTAACTTTCACTCTGACTTTTACCTGATATAGTTTAGCTGTCTCTTTTTCACTGTTATGTTTTCACTATCACTATGAATTATTACTTTGATTTTACCATTTAATCTAAAAATTTCATCATTATGATCTCTCTCTGACTTGATTTTATTCTTTCTTTGTATACAAACTGTTTTTTGAATGAAGCTTTTGAATTAAAATATGAGAATTTGGAGCAAACAATTTTGTCAACTAATATTGAAACTGTTGGCCCAATTTCTTATTCTGATAATAACCTGCAAAAATTGAACAATTTGTTAATGAAACAAAGTTCTGCAAGGAGGTGATTGAAGGCTTTTGAAAAGACACATTGGAATGATGCTCTGTCGATGGAGAGTTTAACTTGTTTTTCATTGGCTTCTTCGTAAGATTAAATGGTTTAAAGTAATTTACTTAAATACGGGAGTATTTGAGAAATTTAGGCTGGGACTCAATTTCAGTGATCATATTTTTCTCGTTTGAAGCACGAGAAATGGCCAGGCTAGGCGAAGCAAAGGGTTTCTGGTGGACTGGTAATAAAAAGGATTTTTTAAGAAATCTATAGGCTTTAAACCCCTTTTTGTTTTGGAATTGATCTTCAAAGGTTATGGTAAGGAAATTTGGCACAAAGGCTTACAACGGAATGTGTTTCCTTACCGGAAAAAAATTGGCGAGTTTGTTGTTTTGGGCATTTTTGGGCAATTTCCACGGTGAATTTTTATAGTTGAAAACTTGTTTTGCTTAAGGACGGTTTCGGGGTGGTAGTAGGGTTTTAAACTAATGAAAAAATACCTCAATTTATAGGTAATTTGACAATTGAAAGGGTTCTGAAGCTTTGTTTGTTCCTACGGACGGGTCTAGTGCGGAAAGTGTAACATGATGTGAACGGAGATATGTGGTGAAAATAGGGAATTTCCATGAATAAAATCGTGTTTCAGGATTTTAGCATGGTCGGGAGGCTTGATGTAGTCGGCGGGCTCTTTACGATCGAGGAGAAATCGCAACTAACGTAGTAAATATCCTTAACAAGGTTTAAACCTTTGATATAAATCTTTAAAAAATGTAATGATTGTTGGTCAAATCAAAGCGGAGCGGTTTTGATTTTCGAATGCGAAAACAAATTGGTGGTTTTCACATTGGCCTCGAGTGGTAAGATGTATTATGCCAAATGAATGCGATCGAATTAAATTGTGACACGTCATAGGAGGGATTCATGGCTTGCTCATTTCGCTTTGTTTGAGTTTGGGCAATCTATCAGGATGTAATTAAAGAAATGCACCCTTCGTTATTTTGGATCTAGAATTCGAGACGACGTAAGATCAAAGGAAGGTGCGGTGGAAAAGGTAAGGTGGGACGGTATTTTAATGAGTGTTGATATATAAAACCTTAACCAAATTTTTCATTATAACCAAATTTTTGTATAAATATTATGGGTTTATACATATAAGCGGGTTGTGTTATGATATATGGTTTATAACAAAGTCTTATATGTATGTTGGGAGCACGTGAGGCGGGTTATGAAATTAACAAAATTCAATCTTATGTACTGCTTGCAGGCACTAATACATATCGGGTAAATGAACATGAAAACAAATCGCGGCGATAAGAATGAACCACCATCGGTTTTAACTCCAATGTATGCCCCGGGATAGCGTAATGTGTGGGAGGTTAATAGGAGCTTTTGTAAAGGCTACGGGGTTTAAATTTTTAGTTTAAATTAAACTTTATGATAATCTCGAAGTATTTTTATTTTATTATATAGTTTATTAAACCATGGGGGGTCTAATAACATAATTAGATGAGAATATTTATATAATATTGTTAGTTTTATACCCAAGGGTATATTTTAGAAAGGTTTTATTTCAACATGTGGATAATTAACTTTGGCATAAAATCTTATAATAATTGAGTTTTTTAGGATATTTAAATAAAAGAAACTATATTAATAGGATAAGGTTTCTTTTAGGAGTTAATAGAATAAGGTTGAAAATTTGTGATGAAAATGGGAAATACTCAATAAATACACTTATATGACCAAGTAAAGGTAAAAGCTTAAAGCAAAGTTTATCATTTGATGATTTCACCTCTTTTACTTAAGGATAGATGTTTTGAGGTTTGTATGTTTTATGAAATGGGGGAAGTGTTAAAGGATATTATGTGTTATTGGTAAGAAAAGATTTCTTACTCAGAATTTACAGTTGTGATAGGTGAATGAAGGGTAAATAATGATAGTGGGGATTAATATAGAATTCAACACTTTTAACTAATAATTGTTAATTTGGCAAGGTTCGGTCCCAATGGAAGTCGGAGAAATGCTTTCTGAGCCCTTGATTGAGAATAAATGCCGGAATAACTATAGAGATGGAAAATTGATTCTGTTTTGCTCGGTGACAAATATTTACAACTTCTTCCCCATTTTACCTGCAACTTTAATCTAACATTTTTCTTCCATTTTATGATTGCACTTGAGCTTGCTACCTTGAAACATTTTATTCTTTAAACATAAAAACTATCTAAATCCTACCTTATATAATGCGAGGGCTCGGATTAAATAATGAGCTCTCTTTATTCTCTACCTATATCTTGATTAGTCGGGATTATTTTGTCTAACTAATATTTATTCACTATCTAAAACATGGAAATTGAAAACATGACAAGTCAGTTTAATAGGTTTAACTCATCATGGATTCATGGCATTTATTGACATTCTTCCATAATCATCAGCAAAAAGTAAAAAGTAGTGGCACTTGGACTTGCACTTTCATGTTTTATTTCTTTGGGGTTTATGCTTTTTCTAGAGATCCCTTTGATATTTCTTTTAGGACTTTTACCCTGTACTGATTTTCCTATTTCTTTTTTATTTTTGACAAAATATGGGAAAACAACTTGTAGAAAGCAAGGTATGTACATATTTTACAAAACTATCATAAGTCATTCCAAATTATAGATCTATACTTATAGGACCTAACAAGTATCACTAGGAGACTTAGGAGAAGGATGTTCAACTTGAGATCTTAAAGATTTAGATCTAGCTAATTTTACGGAAGTTGAAGGGGATCCGAAGGGAGAGGAATACTTAGATTGATTTTTAGATTGATCAAAATCTTCTTGCCATTCTGAATTGGCCTCTTTCCTAACGCCAATGTTGAGCCCTCGGAATTCCATTGCCTAGCAGGAAAACCACCCGATCAAGACCTTAGAATTCTTTTCGTTTGGTGTGGTGGCTCCCGTGGGGATGAAGGGACTAGTTTCCCAATAAGGATGATTTTGGGTGTGTTTTTATATAACATGCAATGGGAAATTATTTTAATCTATCACATGCATCTATATAACGAAATATTTAATTCTAATATACCCGGTGTTTCTTCCTTTATGCGATATAAAGAGATATTCTCCAACTATTAGTAATGAAGATTGTTAGCAGTTGAAAGATGAAAAGTATGTAAAGATGATTCTTTTAACAAAATAGTTTGATTAAAAGAATTGTGAAAATTATATCACATTCATATGTGTGATTATATATCAAATAAGAAATCATAGACAAATATTAGTACATAAGTGCATTTAACTATAATTTATGATAACAATTCAAATATATAATGCAAATAAAATATAAGCGTCGATGAAAGAAAAAACTTAATACAAGTAAATAGAAGTACCATATGTACCAATTCCTACTCATAGAAATTGATAATAGTTTTCTACTCCTCTTCACTTTCAGCAATTTAAAAATTACAATAGTGCAACATCGATTAAACAACTTCAAAATGTCAAAATATATGATCCTATTCCATTAATCCATCGAAGGCATTTACAAACTTACGGAAGTGCATTCTTTGCAAATGTTTTTGACGTTCGGGACCCTTCTCTAAAATGCATGAGAGGGTTTAAATACTAAACTAAATGTGTTTAAATAGATTATTACATAAAAATATGGAGGTTTACAACAACCATCCGTAAGACAAACTTTAACTACAATCTGGAAAATAGGTAAAAATATCACTATGAAT
Source organism: Pinus albicaulis (assembly GCA_034641835.2). NCBI lineage: Eukaryota > Viridiplantae > Streptophyta > Pinopsida > Pinales > Pinaceae > Pinus > Pinus albicaulis. The sequence continues at coordinate 987,356,599 of CM076570.1, forward strand.
TCGATCTTTCATTTGGATTTGATCTCGAAGTTGATAAATATCTAGCATGGGCTTGAGTTGAAATTTTGTGAAATTCTCAATCGACCTATCCCTTGAATAATGCATTTGAGGAGTGGTTCTTTGTGAAATTATCGATCGCTTTGTCCCTTGAATGCGCATTTGAGAGTGTTCGTGCACGATGTTTTTGTTAGATCGGAGTTAAAGGCGCAGGTTTGGTACGTGATAAGGTTTGATGAAAAATTCCAATAATTTTTCTTGATCAAATTTGTTACTTTTAATCATTACTTCATTTGTATTTATGTCCTTTGTTTCCAAGCATGACTTAAAGAGCACTTCGGATGTGGATTCTTTCGATAAGCTCGGCTTTCAAAAGTTGTTCACATACATATTGTGTTTCCTTTGTTAACTTTGATGCTTTTGCCTATTTATTTTACTCCACTTTGCCTTATTTGTGTTTCCCGATCTTTAAATAAGATTTCCTTGTGAGTCTATCTACAGGAGTATATCATCTTTCTTTGATGAGTTTTATGCTTTCCATGAATATGTTCATTGGTTTTCTTCTCAATTTCTCACACTCAAGTTTGTTTGGATAGCCCTTCTAGATTAGGTTTCACTTGAGTCGCAATAAAAACTAGTGATAGAAACTGTTGGAAAAATAATTCTTGTTGCTTATTTCATTTAGCATTCACATCCAGTGATTCCCTTATGAATTGCTCTAGTTATGGTTGGCTTTGTAATTTGTTTATTTTTTTCTTCTAGTTGTTCTTGATTTTACGTAAGTTGCCGCGTCTTTGCAAATTTAATCTTTCAAAATATTTTGAAACTAGGACATTTTCAATTCTATTTGCTCACTAGAGTTAGAATTTTATTTCTCTATGATCATTCTAAATCTTGTATTTTATCTTCTCTCTACTTTAGTAAAAATTGAACTTCAATGGCCTTATCAGCAATTGTGGTAGTAGCATATGCCCTGTAAGCGCGATATTAGCTTGGTTAAATGTTTAGTAGGATCATTTCGAGGATCACTTCCATAAAACGTCAACGATTCATTTGTAATATTTGAGATTGTATCATCAATTCTCCTTTTCTCCTCTTGACTACAACCTTATGACTAGAGATGACGAAGACATCCAGAGAGAGGATTTCCTCAATTTGTAAAACTATCTTCTACGTAAGTGAAGTCAAAATGATCTCTTGATCATGATTTTTCGGGGAACTTGTTGCGGTGGAGTAGCGATTTCCACTAATTTCGAGAATGTTACGGTGTCTAAGCGGTAGATTGATCATTATTGGGATTTGTTTGGAGCGTTTTAGTGCCCTAGGAAACTTATCCCATTCGCTCTTCAAGTCTTTGGTTAGTTTTCATTGAACATGTGTATTTTGGTTATTGCTAAACTTCTTAGGAAGATTAATCGGTTCCATTATTTCCTCCTTTATCTTGCATCTCAATCTCTCTGATTACTTGATTAATTACCTTTCTGAGCTCTCATTTCTTTTTCAGGAAATTCATTATCAGAATGATTTGAATTCTAAGATGATATTACGATTTTCCTAACTCATCTTTAGACATGTTTTTAGTTTCATTATCAAAGAGCTAATAATTTGAGTTGGTATGTTGACATCTTTAATAGTCAATAAATCCAGAGGAATCCTTTCAGATCTCTTGTTTCTATATGCTTGGAAGGCTTCCAAGTCATCTTTTATTGGATGCAAACTTTCATGCATACGAAAATTTTCATGTAGAAATCATCAATCTTATCTTTCACGAAGGCTTTACTTTGAGCTTTGTGATGAAGTTCTTAATTAAATCATTGGGGTCATATGGTTGTTTTGGCATTACAAACAAGTTCAAAAAATTAACATTGGAAACTTCATGAAGGCATGACCCGATATTAAAGGGAAAAAAGTACCTGTTGTAAGGTAAATTAGGCCAAATGGCCTTCTTAGCATCTTCGAGTTGTTTTGAAATACCATTTTACACAAGTTGGTAAGCAATCTCTAGTAACTTGTCAGGAGACATTATATCACAAGACGTGGGAGAAGCATAACTCAGCTTTACGACATGAGTGAAAATTTCTTCGGCAAACCATTTGGCCAGTGGGCAAAATATACTGTGCGGCCTCTTTGGAAATCCTAGGGGCTTTCTCTTTTAATGTAATCGTTTGTCAAGAGTATTATGACTCTATGGAAAATTTTATAAAAATGTAGATGAAAATTTGACTCCCAAGGAAGCTCTGTGGTAGAATTTGGATTGGAGTAGGTCTTGGTGTCATTTCCATCCCATGGTTGGAAAACTCAAAAAAACAAATTTTGTCCATGAAATAGGCACTCATGTAAAAAGGGAGTATTTCCTAAAATAAATACTAGGAAATGGTAGAGAACGACACCACGGGGCTTTGCTGACCTAATAACCACCACAAGATAGGGTCTCAACCCTCCTCTACTATTTCAAAATTTGATATGGCCTTCATAGAAGCACCACATGCCCAAATTCTCATGGAACACCTCTCTTGAGCTCGGTCTTCCATAAGAGAACCAATATTATGCCATCCTACTTCCTATCCAGAACCCATTAAGGTATGTGAAATTCTTGTGAACCCTCACATGATGATCTTGCTCTTGGTGGATGATAATGACAGCCCTTTAGCAACCCTTACTCAACCCTCTAAATTGACATAATTTGGATTACATCTCTCTTGATATCCTTGATCAAATGAGATCCTTCTCACTTGATGTAATTTCCTTCATAAGAAGGCCTCCTTAAATATATTTTCCTATATATGCCCATCAAGAACCCTCTAGAACTTTCACAGGCTTTATCACATAGACCTTAGTAAATATTATTTTTCCCTTTCAATTTTATTTTTAGATTTTAAACCACGTATTGGGTCCAAAACCTTCACTTGGGTTATTTCCCACAAATCATTCTTTGAACAACTCACACAAACCCATCTCACTAGGCTTGTGGATTACCTCCCCAAGAAACACAATTCGGCAACATAGTTTAGTTGTAGTAATCGTAACTTGGTCAAGCTCTTGTAATTGAAGCAAGGACTCGGTTGGGTTCCCAAGTTTCAAATTAAGTAAAGTATGAGGGAATGATAGCTAAGGAAAGTTAGAATTCTAAAGGAGATAAAAGGCATTACTAACACACCATTCCAAAATATCTAACAAAGTTTGTCCAATGTCGGGATGAGCGGGAGCATTGGAATAACAATTGTTGATGATGATTTGGTGAGCTTGGATCTCCTAGGACTTCCCAATAGTTGACACGATTATCAAGACTACTTGTTAATGGAAGGGAAAAATTGCCAAATTGGGAACGTTGTGGTCGGGTTTGGTCGAGAAGGATTCAAAGATGGATCTTCATCTAAGAATAAGGAGGAAGAGGATTGTGCTGGCTACCAAGGCAAGGAATGGGAAGGAAGAGATTACATTCTAAATCCAAGTCCAAGAATAGAAATAGCGAGGACATGCCCAAGGTGAAGAGTTTTCATTGTCACGAGCATGGGAATTTTTTTCTACTAACATCCCACAAAAAGAAGAAGAATAAGAAGGAGTTGGAGGATACGCATTAATTGAGGCCCTTGCCTCGCAGTGAAACTTGAATTCTCATTAATTGCATGCATGGTGTCGAGTGCATTGGGATACGTAGTATTTGGATAGTGGCGCTTCCTTTCACACGATAGGAGATAAAGAAATTTTCATTGACTTCGAGAGAAGGATCTCCATATTCATATTGAGAATGGGCGATGTCGGGAAGTACGATTCTGCAAGATTGGTATCATTACCTTTCGAGAGGCGATTAGGTAAACCCACTGTTAAAGATGTAATCATGTCATAGAGTTTGAGAAAATTTTTATTCTCGGTCGCAATGTTGGAGGATAGAACTATGATGTTGTTTTAGTGAAGGAAAAGCTTTCTGCGACATAAAACAAAAATAAAAACCAAAGGATAGGTATTTGGGTTAAGAGTCTCAAAAAATGGAGGTAGATGGTTGCGCGACAATGATGGACAAGGAAGATCAAGTCTTTGGCCAAGGATAGAGACGTTAAGCACGAGAAATTAGAACATCTTACCATGGAGCCTTGAAATTCATGCAACAATTTCTACTTATCTTCCCGAGGGTACACTTGCACGATCAAACACACATGCAAGGATGTACTATGGGAAAATATGTAAAGGCCACCTTTCATGAGGAAGGAGAGCGAGCTTCGAGGATCCTTGAGAGGATTCACACGGACGTGTGTGGACCATTCTATGTTGCTTCGACAACAAAGCATAAGTACTATAAATATTTGTTGATAAACTTTTATTGTAAAGTCTTACGGATCTTCTTCATGCGAGAAGAAGATCGACATTCTCTAAGTTCTTGGGTTAAGGCCTTGGTGGAGAAGAGTTGAGGGAAGCAAGTGAAGGCTCTTGGGAGGCGATGTGGTGGAGAATACATTTTTAATGAATTCAAGGACTTATGCGGCAAAGAAGGAATTTTAAGAGAACTCATAGCGCCTCATAACCCACGGTAGAATGGGGTCGTAAGGAAAAAGAACATAACTATTGTGGGTGCAATACAGCGATGTTGCATGATCCAAGTTCTATCAATGCATGTTGGAGGAAGCATGCAACACAACGGTACATGTAGAACCATTGTCCTCATAGGATACTTGGCATGAGTACACCTAAAGAGGCTTTTCCTTTGGTAAGAAATGTATGTTTTACACTTTAATATTTTGGCTCATTTGTTTATGTGCTCGACCAGATGCTGAGAAAATTTGGAACCAACAATTGGGGTTGGTATTTTTTGGGAATGCAAGGAAACACCCCATAATTATCGTGTGTATTTTCCAAACAACGGAATAGCTGTTGTGCGGCGGGATATAAAATTTAATGAGGAGAAGGCCATGTGGTTGTCCCTTGAGAGGGGAGTTGGACTTGCATGCGAGAGGAGGAACTATTGGTTCCCAAGGATGAGTCTCAAGATGTGGATCAACCACATGAGGAGGTTCATGGAGTGGAGGGAAACACTCATGCGGAGTACATCCATCGAAATGGCGAGAAGACACGCCATGGCGATAGATTGAGACTTGATCTTTGGAGAGAATGTAGGAGCCCTAATTCACGGCGTAGGCAAAACGATCTACGGCGGTTCTTGGATACGTGGCTCTTATGAGAACAAATTTATTGTGACCGAACCATCTTCCTTTCAAAAATGAGTGCAACAACCAACTTGGGTTGATGCAATGGTGGAGGAGTATGACTCATTTTTTCAAGAGCAGTGCATGGAAGATAGTCCCAAGCCCGATCAAGAAATTAGTGGTTGGATCGAGATGGTTGTAAGGTAAAGCAAGCTATTGATAGGAGTGTGGAGAAAAAGAAGGCCGAATTTGGCAGAAGTTCTCACGAATCAGGGGATATATGATGATGGACTTTTACTTTTTGTTGCAAGGTACTCTTCCATAAGATCCATCCTTGCACTCTCGGCGTAGATGGGTTAGGCGCATTCATCAAATGGATGTAAAAGCTGACTTTCTCAATGGGATCATTAAGGAAGGGTGTACATATAGCATCTAAAGGGTTCTAGATCTTCAATAGTGATTCGCATGTGTCTTGACTCAAAAAAGCACTTTATGGGTTGAAGCAAGCACCTAGTGCTTGGTACATCGGATAGAGAGGGTTATTTAACGAGGCGGAAGCTACCAAAAGTGAAACGGATACAAGCTGATTGTTGTTGAGGGTAAAGATATTGATTATTTTCATATTTGATGATCTAATTTTTACTAGTGATGAGCAGTGATACACTCATGCAAGGAGGATCTTACGGAGTTCAAAATGAAGGACATGGGCCTCCTTGTTATTTCCTTCGGATTGGAAATATGGCGAGCGGGATATGTTGAGAATTTTGTGTCTGAGGCAAGTATGCAAAGGAGATACTAGGTAAAGTTTCACATGGAGAGCTGCAAACCCCTTGGGTCCTCTGTTCCAAGAGAATTGGAAAAAGAGGATGCCCTTGCGGAGAGGTAGTGGATCTTTGCTTTGTCTACGAAATTAGTTGATTCCCTTTGGTGGTAATCTCTTGAACACCGGACCGGACATTTCTATGCGATTAACCGAGTGCAAAGTCAAGCTATGTTTAAGCCTACCAAGCTCTTTTGGAATGTCGGGAAGCATGTCTTGAGATACGTAGACACATCGGAAGTATGGTCTATGGTACAAACGGCGAGTTGGAAGCTGGGCTTCACGGATGTAATTTGGAGGGCATTCCATCAAATAGAAAGAGCACATCGGGAGGGATCTTTGGCATAGGATCGACAACGGTTTCTGGTACATCGGGAAACAACGTCTATGCTCATTTAGCGAGCGGAATACATGGCAGCAATTCAAGGCTGCATGTAGAATATCTGGATGAGAAAGATCTTGGTTGGTTTTTTTTTGGTTCTCGAGATGGATCCATCGATGATTAATTGTGATAATCGAGTTGCATTAAACTCTCGATTAATCTTGTGTGTTTCATGATAGTTGCAAGCATATAGATATCTGGTACCATCATCTCGGAGATTGTGTGTAGATAAGGATAATGTTGCTTCGGTACATTCCCACGGAAGAATAGGATGCGGATATTCGACGAAGGCACTCAACGGAGAAAAGGGTCGAATGCGACAGAGACAGATCGGTGAAGGATAATCCCTTTCTTGTTGAGAGGGAGTGTTGAGATTCAACAAGAAAATTTCAGCACCCACGCCTGAATTGCATTACTTTAATTGAGGCCACAATATTGTTTTGGCGCATGTCTATTTTAGATTGTATAATTAAGATGGACAATAAAATATAATATATTCTCAATGATGACTTGAAATAGTTTGCGAGTGAAAAACTCGGTTAGCTGAGTAGTTTCGAGTTAGAGGTAGTTGGTGAGGCATGCGAGTAATTCTAGTAGTATAAGTTCAAAGTGCGGTAGTTGCATTAGTTAATGCGAGGTTGTAATAAGTTTAATGTTAGACAATTATATATTCTGAGCAATGCAACACATAAATAATATGCGAAAACACAGCACACAAAACACATGAAACCGGAGAACACGGACCTTAATAGTTCACAGAGTTTGACTCACGTCCACCCCAAGCAGCCGATCCTTCCTTTCCATGTCAACAAATTGAAGAGACGCAACCTACAACAAATCCATTGTAATATCCTACGTTCTCTCTCTCAGTCTCCCTATATGTTTCTCGCTGCGAGAATACATACAATACAGGATTGTAATACAATACCCTCATACAAGTGAGGGTTGCCTTCTAGGGAAAAAAACCCTAAAATAAACATAACTTCTACCGTCAAATCGTTTGCCTAATGAACGACGATTAGCTAAAATTACTATACTTTTACAAAATTTTGCATTTGTTTTTAGCTTCGGGCGCGCGACCCCGGTCCATAAAGTCTTAGCCACCCCCCCCCTTGACCCCCCGAGGCATCATTTAATTATGGGTGGTGTTGCCGCCCCATTGGAATACGGGGGTATTGTTAGAAAATTATATATTACGAGCAATGCAACACATGGAAATATGCGAAAACACAAGCACACAAAACACATAAAATCAGAGGAACAGATATACGTGGTCACCGAGTTTGGGCCTACGTCCACCCCAAACATCCGGTCTTCCTTTCTATTATCCAACAAAATAAAGAGACATAACCTACGATCTAGATCCGTTGTAATATCCTCTATTCTCTCTCACGAGTCTCCTCTCTTGTTCTTGCTGCGAGGCCACACACAATACACGGCCACAATACAATACCCTCATACAAGCGAGGGTTACCTTCTAGGGCAAAAAACCATAAACTAAAAACTATAATACCTACCGTCGGATCATGCAGCAATGAGCATTGATTGACTAGAAATTACTATACTTTACAAGGCAATTTTTACATTTGTTTTTTTATCTTCGAGGTTCTACCCTCGAGCCCCCACTAGGGGGGGGCTCCCATAAGGTCGCGGCCGCACACATGGACCCCCGAGGGCGGTGTTTAATTATGGGCGGCGTTCCCACCCCATTAAGGTACCAAGGGTCCAACGTTGTGATACAAAATAAACAAGATAATCATGCTCCACAACGGGTCCAACAACGTGATACAAAATAAACAATATAATCGGGCTCCACTATTTGCTCATTTTAAGTGAGTTAAACTCCCAGTTACACTAATTGTAAGCTGATACACTGGTAATCAAGTGAATTAGTATTATTTAATTCAAAATTAGTGATCTCACATGAAACTAGGGATTTACTATTATTAGTTGCATGCATGTCGGATCCGATGGAGACCCGGTTAATTCTAGGTGAAAGGGAAGTTGAATATTAGTTGTAGGATTATTGGGTTGCACACATGCAACCAAACACCCATTGGAGTGCCCATGATACTTGTGCGGAGTCAGAAAGGCAAGGATTCTATCTTTTAGGGATTGCATTCATCAAGGATTGCGCAAGCAAAGCTTAATTTGTCTAGAGGATGAGAATTGGCTACGTGTTGGTCGGTTTTGTTCATGAAAGTGTGAGACAATTGGCGAATATGAGGGCTCTTGTGAAGAAGATCTTTGTATGTAATTGTTTCATGATCCGTAATGCTGAGTATACAATACAAGATAGTGGGGTTTTTTATGTTTGTAAGCTTTCCCCAAGAAATTATCGTGTTGTGTGATTTGATTCTTCTTCATGTTCATGTGATTAGCGATTGTGTTTTTAATTCCGCAAAATAATTGTAGAAGCGATTCGAGTATTTAACTTTAGTACATTGTTAGATCGGAGGTGAATCCAAGATATACATGCATGTTGTATAATTTCTACACTTTGTTTCGTCAAAACTGACTTCGGATGAATAATTTATAGCACAACAATCGTCGTTGAGAACAAGCAAATTGAAAAAAAAAATTGCGGAAACCGGTAGCCGGTTTGATGACATGGCGGCCTAGTCGGCATGCAAGGAATATTCTTCGGTTTTCCTAGTACGTGTGACAAGTGGCACAACGAGTTAAGCTGGATTTGGGTTTGAAAGGTGAAATTGCCCCGCTAAGAATTCCAAATTTTGTTTTGCTGCAAGAGGTTGCTCCTAAAGGTTTGGTTAAATTGTGAAGTTGGATTAATTTTAACTGAATGGTGTTCGAAATATATTTATATGACAAATTCTAAATCATATATTCAAAGTTCAATACTATTAAGATAGTTTGGATGGAGAAATCTTATGATTCAAAGGTTGGGTTGTAATTATTTATATGGGCTCATTTTTTATTATAACCAAAAGTTGAAACATTATATATCATCGGAAAAATATATGGGTGGAGGGCGAGGTCGGAACCCACGACCTCCCCAGCATGGCAATACTGCCTTGCCAACAAGGCTGTTCCATGGTTCTTAATAACCATTTCTTCACGCATTGATACTTATAGTGATGTAATCGGATGCGGTTTGGACAAGGTCATGTTTTGCCTCCCCATATAACCAAGTTACAACAACGGAGCAAGCGTAAAATCTAAAGCACGAGTTTAATTATAAGTGCGGATTAGAATTATTGTAAATGATCGTTAACGTTAATTAATCGAGTTTATTAGAATACGTTTAGGCCGATTGAAATTTGGATTTTCCACTAGCTACGCACGGTTTAGATCTAATTAAACTTAGATTTATGTGGTAGCGGATTTATAGGACTCACGATTTCGTCGAAATCTCCGGTTGTCGGACTTATATGGAGTCTCAGTTGGAGGAGGATTCTAGGAAGAAAACTTGAATGAGCCATATCATGAGCAATTCTGTGCTTTGACTCGGAAGATTCATTCCTAGCAGTTAGCAATGCTGCGAACACATTGGTATATGTTTGAGGCATAGGAGTAATTCTACGGAGTTTTTTGTCAATTTGAAGAAAATTGAAGCCTAGGGCCACTAGGAAGGAAGGCCATGCCTAGATTAGCTAGGGGCCAAATTGAAAATAATTGATAGTCATTTACGATAGATTTTGACATTCTAAACTCATTGGAGTATGTTTTAAGAATTTTATGCATGTAAACAACAATTTTTTGCACTATTGAGCTAATACGAGGCCCGGCCATGGAAGCTGGACTAAGGAGATGTAGTCAGGGAGGGGTGGGCCTCAGCTTCATCAAAGCTACTGTGTTTATCGGGTCAATTATGATGGTTTATTGTTCTTTATGTTGTTTCTATTTAAATTTGATTTTTTCATACTTTATGCTCTTGAATTCACTCTCGGTTAATTTACTTGTTTGACACACATAAGCCACAAAGAAACACATGTACATAAGGCATAAGATTAGTAAATATATTTTAAATGTGAAGATGAAATTAGCATAGAAAAATAACATTCATACTCATATCAAGTTGGTATCGAGCTTTGGTTGAAAAGAGAATGTTATTTGCTTAATATTTTTTGAGTTTTACATTACCGTTTAATGGTTGCAAATTTTGATCTTTGACAAGGTTAAAGTTGCGAAGGTGAAAGGAAATTATTGGTTGCAAGTCACGAGGATTAGGAACAAAAGAAGGAGAGCTACAAGAGCACCATTTTCACCCAAATTTCCACTCATAGGCGCATGACACCTCAATTTTTGTCTCGAAGTTGAGATTTAAGAGGTACAGTTGTACAAGAAGCTTGTGATTGAAGAGGAGTACAAGCATGAGAAGTTGAGCTTGAATCCATAGTCATCATGTCAAGTTTTAGAGGGACTCATAGGTCATTCGGAAGATGATGATGTCAAGAGGGCTATTGACATAAAGAGGATGGTTAAAATTATGTTTGATGCATTACTATTGGGATAACGGGGGAGAAGGTTCTAAACCTCTACATGGAGAAGAAATTCAAATGAAAAGAAGGATGGAGAGAAGAGTTCAAATGATAGTGGAGAAATCCACCTTCATCTCCGCCATCTTCATCATCCTCATTATCACCATCGACATCATCTTCCAACGCCACTACCAAAACCACACACACTCACTCAAAGACCACAAGAGAAAAACACCCTTACTCAAACTTGATGTCAAATTTGAGATTCCAATGTATAATTGTGAGATAAATAAGAAAATTAGACAATTAGATATGTCAATTGGAGGTGTACTACGAAATTCGAACCTTCATGAAGATAACATAGATTCAAATTGGCTTCTTTGAGGATGGAAGGATGCGCTTATGGTGGGAAGCAATGACTCGAGAAGAGATTAAAAACTACGGTAATATATCTATGTCATAGTCAAGTTTGTTGCCATTAAAGGAAATTATCCCTTAACTTGTGAAAATTATGGATTTGGAAACATTTTTAGACGAGTTTAAAGGTAAAGTGTGCAAGATTATACTCATGAATTTGGGAGAAAGAGCTCTTATTTTGGGTATTAATTTATATTCTCAAGAAACTTTGTTAAAGTATGTTGGGGGGTTTTCACAGTTACCTTAAGAGCTGCTATTCTGTTTAATCCCACAGCTTATATATGAGGTTTGTTTTCAAGCACACATAGAAGCAAGGAAACAAAACATAGATGAGAAACTTGAAAGTGAGGTAAAGGAAAGGAAAGTTTTATGGAAGAGGAAAAATAAATATTGTAAAAGAGAGAAGGAAAAACTCACATGAAAAAATTGTTCAAGAGTAGCCCATGATGAAGACTATTGTTTAGCCTTCATCTAGGAGTGAAGCCAAAAAATTAAAGCCAAAGAAAAGGAAAAGCTATTTCTATATTCGAACATGACTGGGGTCGAATTCAGAGATGAGACAAAGATTGTAGTCATGGGTTTGAAGGTAAACACATAGCAAGCACTAGTTCTTCAGAATTTTCCAAATATCACTCATGATGAAGATACAAGAATGAAATTTTCCATATTATAGTTGTCTCTAAACATACCAATATTGATACACTTTTGATAGTGGGTCACAAGCTAAATTAATTCAAAGACATGGTTAAACATATATACCTTGAAACTATTAGACATCCAAGACCATATCCTTTGGGTTGGATGTATGAAAGAATGCAAGCTTGTAGGTTACAAGGAAGTGCATACTAAGATTGCTATCAATTCAACTTTCTTGATGAAGTTGAACTTGATGTGGTGTCATTGAGATATTAGGTCTTGTATTGGGAAGCCCTTAATTGTATGATAGGAAAGGAGTATTTCATCATCATGAGAATAAGTATCACTTGTTTTAAGATGGTATTTAGTACATGGATTAGATCGCATGAAGAAGATAGGTTTGTCTCTTATACATGCATGAGAAATGAACGAGGATAGTGAATGAAAGTCATAATTTGACATTGTTAATGATCAAACAAAGAGAGATTTTTTGAATAAAATCTTTCAAAAAATATACTTATGCTTGTAATGAGATGTTTCGGGATTCTAACGGAGTTTCCTTTTAAAGGAGAGGCCGAACAAGATGTAAAACGTTTGCGGCGGTGAACATCGACGTTGGCGGTGTTGGAAACAAGATGTCGATGCAAGAGAGTGCAAAGGTCAAAGAGAAAGCGATAAAAACGGCTTGGAAAAAAAGAGCATGGGTTCCAAAAATTCTTGTTTTTGGTTTCCAAGTACATGGCAATGGAAAGATACTTGGTCGAAGATTCGACGCAATTACAAGCAAGATCGGCTAGAATCACCATGGTGATGATATGAGTGAGACAAATTTTAAGTTTCCTTTGATTAATGACCTAGGTAGGAACAAGATAGTTTCGAAATAATAGCTTGCTCTGAAATTCAGAAAATTGTAGCATGACGAGTGTCAATAAACGATGAAAGTCGCAAGAATCGAGTAAAAAGCTTGCTTTTTTAAAAAGCTCCATTTTATCAAATTTGGAAAATTTCGAGTGGATAGATGCGAAAGGGTGAGGGAACAATACCCTCATCCACATTATCGATAATCGGGGAATATTTTGGGGTCAAAGGCTTCTAGAGGGGAGGAATGATCGGGAGGCTCGGTGTATAGCTCAAAAATGAAATTTCTTAGAATTGATTGGGCGGAACAACGTGACCGACCGTCGCAGGGAATCCGGCTCACTTCGTTTTTGTCGAAAACCGACTTCGGATGAAGAAGTATAGAGCCGCTAACCGTAGTTCGAAAACATTAAATTTTTAAAAAAATTGCGAACGATGTGGTTGATGACATGGCGGCCCACTCGGCATGCAGGAATATTCTTCGGTGTTTTCCTGATGGCCTTTGTGACAAGTGTCACAATAGTATTCACCAATTTGGGTTTGAAATGTGAAATTGCCCAATGTCCTCCTAAGATTGAATTCGATTTTTTATTATGAGGGATCTTCTCCTAAGGTTGAATTTCAATGGTGGTTAGTTGTTTACTATATGGTGGTTGAAATATATTTATATGACAAAGTCGAATCATATATTCCAAATTTCATTATTATTATATATTTTTGGGCGAGGAGAAATCTTATGATTCAAGGTTGGGTTGTAATTATTTATATAGGCGCATTTTTTATTATAACCAAAGTTAAAACATTATATATCATTGAGCCAAAATATATGGTCGGAGAGTCGAGTCGAACCCACGACCTCCCCCGCATAACCACGTAATCGCGGCATTTTCGCTATAAATATTTTTCTACAAGGTTTCAAAGTGAATGTTTAGAGCACGAAGCCTCGATCTAAATAACATCTTCTGAAAATTTCATAGCTTGGTAATAGTTTGAGACATATGATGCGGCAAATTTGATTGTTTCGGGCTCTGAATTCCATCTCAAAGAGGTGACCGTAGGAAAAGCTTCATAACTCTCTCTCGAGCATCGGATTGGAATTGTTAAAAGTGGTAGATTACACGGATTTTAGTTTCTTGTCTATACATTTAGAACCAAAGTAGAAAACGGTGACACGTGGCAAGTCATATAATTTTGATCCTCTTGAACGATCCATAATTAGATCATTGTGGGATATTTGGACATAACTTTGTCTTGAAGAACCCAAATCAAAGTCGGACCTATGGCATTCAAAAAGAGGATTCGGAAGGGCTTCTCGAGGATATAATTTCAAATATTGAAGATCCGAAATCACATAGATAATTCGGTTTAAATATTGAGCTCCTCAAAATCAAGAAAAAGGTGTGTATTGTTTTCAAATTTCCTTGCGTTTGTTTGAAAAGCAATTTAGTGATTCAAGGGCATATTTTAGAATTTTTATGAGTGATAGGTTCTATTATGAAAAATAATTCCATGCCATTAAAAGACTCAAAAATACTATGACGCATGAAGAGGAAGAATTGCGGTATAAGATATCAAAATTATGGTACCAAGTGCAACAAATTTACGATCTTCGGCCAAGAAGATGACATAGATGGTTTAAAGCGAGAAATAAGGAGGCTAATTTGGATGGTTTGAAGGATCAAATTTTAACTAATAACGGATGATAAATTGGTGGAAGATCACATCGAGCATCAACAACAAGTTCTCCAACTACGAAAGGATAACCTAACAGTGCCGAGAATCTAATGAAAAAACGGGAGAAGGATAAAAATCACATCGAAAAGTTCCAAAGCGATCCACGAAACAAGAACTCGAAAATTACGATCAATTCGGAAGTATCTCAACAAGTGGAAGAACTTTCACCCATGCCAGAATATTCCACATGGGAGGATAGAATTTTATACGAAGCATCGAAAAGAAATAATCAAGCGTTGAGGACAACACTTGTTTGAAGGAGGGAACACAATATTGGGAGTCCCTATATTAATAGTGTAGTCCTTGTTATGTTAGTGTAGCCCCCCTTATTGTTATTGTTGTACCCTTGTAACCCCCATATTGTTATTATTGTGCCTTGTTGTGTTAGGTCGGCTAGGATTACATTGTGGCCCCATGGACTACATATATAGAAAGGAGGGGTTTTTTCATTTGTATAATCCAAGAATTGTTATTCATGTAATGTATTGGAGGTTTCCCCCTCGGAAATTGGCTTATTTCTAAGGCGTTTCTCTTTTCTTCTCTTTTGGAGCTGGATTTCACAACATTAGGTTTATAATATCAATCCTTTGGGTTTATAATATCAATCATGGTCAACCATGGTCAATCATAGCCAACCATGGTCGATCAATAGCATTGTGACAATGATTGTCTCAATATGAAAATCAACCATGTTCAACCATGTCAAATGTCGCATTGCGACAAATATTGTCTCAATATGAAAATAAATCATAGTCAACATAGGCAAGCATGGTCCAACGTTGCATTGTGACAAGGATTGTATCAATATGGAAATCAACCATACTCAACCTGTTTATTTTAAGGGTTATAATATTTATCTTAGGGTTTATATACCTTGTTTATCATTTTTTATTCCTTGAGTTTATTATTTGTAGTTTATAATATCCATCCATGGGTGTATTAATCTAAGGGTTCATATTCCTGAAGTTTAATATTTATTCCCTTAGGTTTAGAATCCCTTAGGTTTTTAGTATTAATCCCTCGGGTTTATTATTCCATTGGATTTATAATATAGATCATTGTAAACCATGTTTTATAACATCAATTATGATCAACCATGGTCAAACGTTGCATTGTGAAAAATATTGTCTCAATATGAGAAACAATCATGGTCAACCATGGTCCAATGTCGCACATTGTGACAAAGATTTTGTCGATTTGAAAATAAATCATGGTGAAACATTTCAACCATGGTCAATGTCAAATTATAATAAGGATTGTCTCGGTATGAAACGTTGAAAATGCAACAAGAAACGCTAATTTAATTTTCCTTTGATTAAATTAGGATAAAATTGAGTCCCACATCCCTAGACATGAATGAGTTAAGCTGAGTTGTTATCACTCAGTTAAGCTTAGTTAATTAGATTTAGGGTCATGAACACGAGTTGTGTATAATGCTTCCTAAATTTTTAGGAGCCTAAGTTGAGTTAATTTTAGTTGTAACCATTTAATTCGGTTAAATTGACTTAAGGTCGGATAAACTAGTTCTAATTGTTGGAGGAGCAGGTAAGTCTACTTGATGGGGTGTAACTTCGGTGTTTAAATAGTTAAGCGATCAATCATCCTAAATTAACTCATTCATGCATGAAATTTGAGCTACCTAATTTAGATTGGAGTTAAATGGAAGTGTATATAGGTTGTATAATTTTAGAAGTTGTACGGTGGGTATGCGATCAAAGAAGGACCTAATGGAATTGCACAATTCTCAATGAGAAATTTCTCTAATTAATAGGGGATATTTCCTCGTCAAACATGCAAGGAATTAGGATATTTGGAGGGCTTGAAAATTGGCTAAGTGTTTCAAGAGTCGGTCGGGCGGGCGAGTAGAATACTTGTGCGAGATTGCGATCAAGCTTGAGCATGCATATTGAATTCATCAAGATTCTTTGATTAATACAATACGAATGGAAAAGGAGTTTTTGAGAAGTTTCTTTCCCTAGATATATCAACGTTGTATGTGTGTTGAATCCTAATGCATGGTAATGATTTATGTTCTCGATCTTGAATTTACTTCTACATATTAGTAGAGTAGATTTGAGTCTTTTTGTTTTAGTACCATTACATAGGAAGTTTGAATCTACATTAAATTCTACATGGTATAAGAGCCGGAGTTCACATTAGAGAAGAGAATTTGAATTTGTCATTGCAAGAGGTTCGAATTTTAAGATGGGTGTTGCGAGTTTTCTCTAGAATCGAGAAGATGGATTTCAATGGATTTAGATCAAGTATTCTTTGGAAGGAACCAAAAATTTTGTGGCATGGAAGATCCAAATGGAGGCATTATTGGATGAAAATGGGCTTCTAGAATACATCAAGACATACGTAGAAAACCCCAAGCATCGATTCCCATGGTCTCTCTCGGAGTGGAAAGAGGATGTGGCTAAAGCGAGAATCATATTAGAGAGAGTTTGAGATCATATTATCTCAAATATCCATGAAAAGAGACTTCCTTCGGAATGTGGAAAACAACGACAAATTTTTTAGAACAATAGTGACCACAAGAAGTTATCACTCAAGGACAGATTTTGAAGCATCAAGATGCAAAAGAATGAAAAAATTGTATTGCGAGCAGTTTACACATTTCGTGATGAACTTGGCACTAGAAAATTTGGCCCAATTTCCGGCCACTTTGTCGCTATTCGACACATAGTCGTTGCAAAATTGTGATTCAACGGATAAAACATGGTTAGCCATTACGTCGCAATTCCGACGCTTTGCCAAAGTGTCGCAATACCAACACTTTTCGACGTTTCCTAACAACTTTCGCTCTTCGACGTTTTACAAAGCTTGTCTCTCTTCGAACGTTTATGGTATGCATAGTCAAACGTGTAATTAGAAGTTTTGAACGTCGCTCTTTCCCAACCGTTTATGCTTGTCCCTCTTCCGACGTTTGTAAACTATGTAATTCCGGCAATCATTGGTCCGACGTTTGCTCTTTGTCCGCTCTTCCGCTTCGCTTATTAAAGTGTTGTGTGCCAAAAAGTGTACAAGACCGACTCTTTCTTTAGAGTGTCGCAATATCGACGCTTTGCAACGTCGCAAGACGACGCCGGGAGGAAGTGTCGCAATACCGACGAACAATTAAATTAAAAAAAAAATGGAACGTCGCGGCAGACCGACGCGTATAAGGCGTCGCAAGGATAACGCTTATAAGCGTCGCAAGACCGACTCTTATGTGGCATCGCAAGGCCGGCGCTTAAGCATGTTTGATATGCAAATGACGGAGTCA
This sequence comes from Pinus albicaulis, assembly GCA_034641835.2. Classification (NCBI taxonomy): domain Eukaryota; kingdom Viridiplantae; phylum Streptophyta; class Pinopsida; order Pinales; family Pinaceae; genus Pinus; species Pinus albicaulis. The sequence goes on from CM076570.1 coordinate 987,374,291, forward strand.
AATGTTTAAAAAAAAAAAAAAATTTACCAAGTGGTGATGTCTATGAATATGGAATCTTTGTTATCTCGAAGGTTCATTTTTGTCATCAAAATCAATTTTGATTGCTTCGGTTTATTTTCGGAAAATTTAAGTGACAATGAGTTGAAGCACACAAAAACTATAAATACACAGAGTCCATCTACGTGGGCTTGTAACTCTTGCTCTACACTATACCTTTTATGCTAGGGTATGAGGTGATATAACATCAAGGAGTTGTGGTAAGATGTGTTTGGTAAATTTGAGATGAAATAGGGGATCTGGTAATATATGTCAAAATTCCATTCACTTGTGGATGCATTGTTGTTATCTATTCATTGACATATCTTAATTGTTGTGGGTTTTAAAATTTATAAATTATTTTAGGAGAAGTAACAATCACACCCCAACATTGAACCAAGAAGAGGAGGAATCATAGAGTTGAATCATGGCCATAACATCATTTCATATTGTATGTTTGTTATGTGACACCTTTGTGGAGAATAGTCAATTATTTTCTAGAATGATAATTAATGGGTTTGCATTTTGTAATATGGTTGTGGTTTACACATGTAAATGATGCACACAAATATGGCTTATTATTTGGAAAGACTAGTATGTATGTGGGACCTCTAGTTTCACAAGGAAATATTCTATCCACTCTTGCGGTGGTATAAGAACCTCTGTATCAAATAATTAAGTTTCAAATAATAGATTGGCGACCAAACGGGTAACATTCAAAACTGAAGCTAAATAGAAATAAAATCCATAACATGTTGCTCAAAATTTTGTGAATTTCTGAAAATGAGTGTCTTTGGTCATTCGGTTTGTTCCTCTTATTGCACCTCATCAATAGACCATCCACTAATATCACAAAGATATTCAGTTCCAGGAAACATCTATGCAATCAGAGACTTCCCAATTCTTAAATCATCCTATCTCATTTGGAAATAGCATGAGATGTGATGTAACTAAGGATTTTTCACCTACTCTTTTTGTTGGGAAACTTAGTGGAAGAAAAAAAAAACAATAGAAGGGCTTTCCTATGGTTACACGAAACCCTTATATTTATGGAGCAATCCAAGTGTAGTTCAATAGCCAGCTCATAACAATTTTATCCTATCCATCACATACACAAGATAGCTAAATGAAACTTCCAACAGCTCTTTGTTTTGCATAGACATTAATTGAAGCTTTTGGGGAAACCTTGTTATTGGTGCCCAAGTCTTGTGCATATCTTGCTAAAATTTGATGCACAAGATTTTTTTAACTCAATTCTAATGGTTGAAGATGTACATTGGGTCTCATACCACTTTTAAATTCTACCATAGTGCATACATGAGGCAATGTTAGAGCTATTAATACATCTCATTTGTTGGGGTTAATTAGTATATAAGACTTTTCTATAAATGAATGTCAGTTGGTCACATTGGCATGCCCACTTATTAAACCCACATTTTCACTCTCTCTGTGCATATAAATTTCACTCCCAAATTGTGTTCCAAAACAAATCTCACAATGCAGGCAAACACCAATGTTTAATTTATGAAGCTGAAATTTAATGCGAAAACTTCATTTCCTAGTTTGGGTCTATGGTCAAGCCCACATACTAAAACCCCACTTCATAGATATTGAAAATCATTCGATTTTCATTAACCTTAACCAAGCCTTTGAGCTTTCATGGAATCTAATGAACTTTATCATAAAGTTCAATTTATAACATAGACCCACACACTTATATATATATACGAAAAATCTTCCCTTTTCCCCATATGTCCTCGGCCAACATATATATACGCTTGTTATGTTAACCTTTAACTTTGATTAAGAACACGAGTTCTTAATACAATAATGCTCGACCATAACCAACATTACCCACTATTGGTTAGGCCTCACAAATATACAATACATCGCATCAAAGACATATAGGCCCCACTACACTGAGCTCTAAGCTTTGGATTATATTCAAATATTAATATAAATTTGGTCGGCCATAGCAACTTACCCCATCACTAATCGTCGAGCAGATCCAACGGGTCTGTTGTCGTGCTCCTTTGGACCTTGCCTTGGCAAATCCCAGAGTCATCGTATTCATACTATATGACCCACAATATACACACATTACCCTTGCATTATCAACCATGAAAATCTAAGCACGATTACCCTCGGATCTATTTCTCACCGAGATCGGACGGACCGGATAGATATCGCGTTTTCAAAGGCCCAGCGTTGCGCTAGGGAAAAATGTGATAAAGTGGATTTTCTTAAACCACTCGAGGGACACGTGTCCTCCGGGTTTGTGGAATCACGTTTTTTTTCCGATTCCAGTACCACTTCAAGTATAACAGCGAGACCACAGTTTTTCTCCTCAAACTTCTTTCACTATTTGCAAGTCAGTTCTTTCCCTTTCCAACATTCCGTGAACCACACCATTTCCTCGACCTCGCTCTTGCTCAAGGTTTCGCCATTCTATTAGTGCACCATTCCGTTCACTTTCACGGTGGTGTTATACCAAAGTTTCGCCCTCGCTACGTAGTTCCTTCTAATCCCAAGTTTCACGACTCCAACGAAACACCAGGACCACTAACGGTTCCTCACCACGGAGGCTAATGATTCGAATCGGTACAGGAAACCATGAATTAGAATGCATTCGGACTACAACAATAAACCCTTTTTGCATAGAGAATGATACCCCCGTTATCACGATTACCACACAAAATTCAATTACATACAATTCTCAACCACGTATTGCTATCAACCCATCTAAGGCTTATTCAAAACACCACTAAACCCCGTCATGTATAGGATTTTAACCTCTTACATGGGTCTCGCATTGCACATTGCCATGCAATTATTTCTTGAAACAAATCAACACATTGGCATTAGCTCTGTACGAGGTCTTATCACATTCCTCATACACTCTCTCACAGAGGCTTAAGACATTCCTCACGCATACCATTCATATAATTCTTCTTGTAGTTTTAACCATACATACATCAACCAATTTATGTGCATGATTCAAAATCAATATTTCCATATATGCAATTGAAACCTACTTACAAAATTCTGGATTGGCCGGATCTTCTATTTATTGGCCTTCTACTCTCTACTGCCCCTACGGAATGTAGATACCCTTAATGCCTTAGGCTTACACTTATAGAAATTGATCATGAATCGATCAGTTCCTTCAGGTATTCAAAAAAACTCCCTCAAATCCTAAATTTGCTTTAACTCCCTAGCACTTTCTGACCCGACTCTTCATATTCTAATCGACCTCTCTTGTCCTCTAATCATTCGAAGACGGATTACATTTCTCTACATTTTATTAAGAATAATTAAAACCCTAAGTTGCAAATAAACATAACCCCTTTTTGAGGACTTAAAACCCTAAATATATGAAACTACATGGAATTTTTTTTTAGCCTAATGCCCTGCATCGATCCCTTACTTGAATAAACTGAACAAATGAAACCTATCCGATGTATTCTCCAACTCCTCCTACGAAGTACCTTTGTTACCGGATCAAGGATTTCTCATCAATAAATTTGGCAATAAGTTCTATTGGTCGGTTCCTCTGAATTAAGTAATAATTCAGATAAATGCAAAACAATATGTTTAATATTATAGAATACAGTGTCTTAAAATATTATTTCATTCTTACCTTTGGTAATTTTGAAAATATTCTCCTTTCAAACTTCTGTCTCACTTAATTTGATAATCAAGAGCACAAATTCAATGAACAATATGTATAAACAGAAATCAAATGAGCATAAATATATAGTAACTAACCTATATAATTAAGTCTGTATAAATAGAAAGAAAATGAGCATAAACATAACTAAACATGCCTTAGTTATCGGATGCTCAAGGCATCCTTGATAGTATTAGAAAAGACCTCATTCTTCAAAAAACTTTCTTCCCATATTGTATCAAGTCATGCTTTTTCAAGTCTGAGTAGTAACATGTCTATGTCTTTGTTTATTATTATTCTTTTAATAGCTTTAATGTATGCGAGAGTGACGAGTAGCTCAAGTGCACTCACCCTTTTAAAAGAGAGTACATGTGAAGGTACGGAATGCGATTAGTATCCGCAGAGCAAATTAAATCCCTGGGGAAATCATGATTTGGCTACCCTGTTAAATACATATGAACAAAATATTTCTAAATTTAGAGGGGATTTTACTCCATGTTAATAGTATATTGATTCTATATCGATTTCTTTTTCACATAGAAGGTGTAATGATTAATTACATAGAACATCAATCAACAAACAAATATGGGAAATTTGAACAATTAACATGAATGAATATCAAATAACTCAATGGAAGATCCACATTCCCAATCTCCATCAATTTTTCCAAAAAATACATGTGATTGGAATGGTAAAATCAAAATCATCATTTTCTTTAGGTGAGACATTTTAACATGCACAAATTTTACTTGGCACCTTCACCTATATGGACATATCACTTCTCAAATAGAAACTCTTTAATTTTCCCAAAATGAAAAATAAAATAAAATCTCAGGCGAGGTTACACCAATCCCATGTAACCATTTCAAGAACTGTTTTATTTTGTCTTTGAAATCTGCATTGAAATGAAATGGACTATCAAAATTCGGTTTTCTATAAACACGGTACATGAAAATAGAAACAGTGCACCCACTTTGATCAAAATAATATTATACATATTTTCTGTTTTACGGTGCATCAATAGAATAACACAACTCTTGCATAGTACATAAACATAAGAAGAAATATTACCACATACATGACTTTGCTAATGGCATAATAACTTCATTTTCTATTTCCATTTCAAGTGCATTCATCTTTGTGAAGACTTTGACATAGAAAGGGTCTGTGAGCTAATCCCTGCTTGAGGAAAATTACATAGATATGGTAAGAAATGCATAGTTTTGTTTATACTCAGGTGATATTGTGAATTTGATCAATAATGGAAATGTGTCTGTGGTATACAAGGATATCGAAATGAAAGTAAACAGAGTCATGGAACGAATTCAAAAATTTTTGGTTACTAAATGGTCAGAACGGGTAAAGACTCATTTATTGATAAGCTTCAATAAGGATCCAAGAACTATAAGACAAGCAAGGGAAAAGGATAAGGATTTCTCTATTTTATCACAATACCATGATTGATTTGGGAGCTAAGAAGATTTGAGATTCTATGTGGATTTTTGTGCCAAATAAGGTTTCTTGTCTAGTATTCTTAAGTCTAGGATGTTTTCCATCTTTATGGTTGGTTTATATGAGAAGCTAAGGAACCTCTTGCTTCTTCCACAAATTATATCCTTCCTCGATGTCATTCTTACTGTGTAAAGTAATTCACAGCTAGTAAGTATTCTTTTGTGTAGTAATTCTTAATGTATGAATGCTAGCTATTGTAAAAATTGAACTTTGAAGATCATCTCCCCGTAGTAGCCATCATTGAAAGACGTTATTGGAAGCCAAATCAATACTCTTGATAGATTCTCTTTCCTTTTCGTATTTATCCTCTATGCTCTATGTACGCAATCTAAAAGTCTATATCCTAATTTGAGACTATACAATTAGAAGCATCTTTCCAAAAGTTACGTAGGTTGAATCCTAAAGGAATATAGGACCAATATTTGAAAGAATAAATCCTACATCTCTTTGAAAGCTAATCTCCGACCAAGTTACGAAACAAGCACTTATGATGACACCAAACGGTTACATGTGACTATCAATGGCACATTAGTAAAATATTCTTTGTGATTTGGAAGAAGATGAAAGAATATCCAATGAAGTTTGAAACCTCTTAACCATCTATTATAACTCTCTCTTGCTTAAGGTTGAAGGTCAAGTTTATGATAATCATCTTTACAAAAGGATAAATATTTTATGGGCAAATGAAGGTAGAAAAGAAGCAAAACGAGAATTTGAAAGAGTACCATATATATGTGACATGTATTTGAAGTATCAAAGATCATATGACAATACGGTGAAACCCAAACATCTAATCTCGGAATGTTTGAAGTGCACAATAGAAAAACACAAGAAGTTTCATGATAAGAATCTGAACCTATGACTTCTTTGGTGGCATCTGAATCTTTATGGCATTATAGTATCTGAGATTTTGTACTAAACCTGTAAAGTTTTGAAATCTTTGTGGCATTATGCCTATGTGGTAGTTGAGTTATATGACATATCTCTCTCTTTATATGATTCTTTGTGGCCTGATTCATTGTGCTAAAATGAATGTCAAAAGGTATAATGTTCTGCTTACCTTTTCAATAACACGAAGTAGCCCTCGCTCAAGTAAAACCCTATTATTTGAAGATACATGAAGAAAGAAGTATTGTGCGGAGGTTTGAAGTATACTCTTTCTCCAATTTCTATAACCCTAAATTTGTACTCAATGCATCGCCATCTCGGATCTAGTTCTAGACCAAGAAATAGAACTAGTTCTATTCTCACGAGTTCATTTTACTCTTTATATTATGAATCAGTAGCGACACTAGTCACGGTTAGAAACAATTTATCCAAGAACCGGGCTACTGCCAAAATAAATTGTGGCTCAAGCAATTGTCGTGCATCATTATGAGCCCTGTCATTACAAAAACCCGAACATCAGGCTATGAGCCAAATGATGTATCATGAGGGATTAGGAAGTTCCAAACAAAATCGAGACTGAATCCGCTGGCCAACGCCCAGAAAACGGATATGGACACGGCCATATTAAAAAAATAAACAATATAGTTCCGGGACGTGATAGTAGTCGGTATCACACCCCGGAAAGTCACAAAACGCCCACGACCAAAAAAAAAAAGAGTTGTACCGGTGCTTCCCAAAGAACGGGAAAATAGTATGTGAGGTTAATGGCCATAAAAAAGAGCCCGGACCCTATTCGGGAAAAATGAGCAGACATTTCACCCCTTGCCCTTAGACTGTGAAGGCGATGAGTGCATACGATGCAGAAACTACTATTTAGGCCTCTCTTCGACAAGATGTCGAAGACGCGGTATTTCTTTCTCTGATTGAAAAATAGTCAAAAGTGCGGTGATTCCATTTGCAATGACTAAACCTTAAACTTGCAATTTCTTCTCTTGCCCATATGGAGATGGGAATTTTCTGCTTTTCGTAAAGAGTTTGAACATGGTGTATCCCAACATGATAGTCTCGCAATTGATTCGGAGGTCGGGATGTATGCGAGGAGGCGGAGGACTTGAGTGAACTACCATACTAAGGAGGAGAGCATGAATATTGAAAGCTGGTATTGCTTCTCCAATGAACACTTGATTACTTATATAATGGGTTTTACATATTAAAATTGTATTCATGCAAGAGAAGAAGAAATAATAGAGATTAAATTTTCTAGATCCAAACACCAATTTCCATAAAATCAAGAGAAAATTGGTTAAAAATGATTTAACAAATTGATATTTCAAAAACTAATGTCGGGAATAGACGCAAGCTACTTAAACCCTAACATGCACTTTTTGAATTGTTCATAGCTTTCATGTTATGCCTTACATCTTAATTGGAGTGGAATTACACCTTGCGATTTGATAAGAGTTTGTATTGCACGATGAACAAAATGCAACTTTAATTGCAACCAAAATCCTCTTGCGGAGTCCATAAAGGCGGTAGTTCTATATGGCCGGGCTTCACTTGAACAAACATTTCTGTCATTACATTTTATTCTGCTGCGGATAGAGGCGAGAGCAGGATGAAATGCATGCTCAAGTTCAACTTTCGGGGAAAAAAACTAGAAATTTAGAAATTACCTAAAATTCTCGGTAACACCTATAACCTTCATTGGCAATGGCACTTTTGAGTACATGAGTAGTAAAACGAATAGATGAGAAATAAAGGAAAGAAAAGCTAGACTCAATGCGTGGCTTGGACTGCAAAATGAGAAATAAAGGCACGTTGATAGGCCATCTCACATAGACTTGTCGAGACAATGCAATTTATGGCAAACAACGGCGCATTGATCATGGGTTCAAATCAAATTAACTGACTCGGGAATAGCTTCCCTCTATCCGGATGTGTCGGGGGAAGGAGAGGGGATTACACAAGGATTTCCTTTCAAAACAAAAATCCATTGCTGCGCTAGCTCGGTACCTGATCAACACTTTGCGGCAATTAACCATGTGCTAATCTATAATTCTAAGCTTCCGAACACATATGCATGAAAGAAAATATAGGTGTGTCGAGGGGATTGCATGGTGAACGTCGGAGAGTTTGGAAGATTCAAATGGATGACCCTCCCTCAAATCTAGCACACCTCGGACGAAGCCTAGCATTCTCGCTATAAGAGGAGGGTCTTGAAGCGGAACTTGTAAGTCTTTAAGGGTACAACGTAGGACAAAGAGTACGTTGTAGAGGCCATAGTGATGTAATCATGCACACCTAAGCGAAAGACATGAGTCACCAAAGTGCAACATGCCAATGGAGTTGTCCCTAAAGCGAGAGCTGAATGGTGATCACACTGAGAACGCCGGCAAGATCTAGAGGATCGATTTTTAGCATTCATTTGATCCGATTTTTAACGTTTTAGATAGTTGTATTATATAGTGTAGGCGAGACATTAAAAGTATCAAATTTCTGTGTGATTATAGGCATGATTAATTATATTATCTAATTGCTCAAACTTAGTTAAGATTGAAACTTTGGGACTAAAATGAATACAATGTTTCCGGGACCATAAATTAGCCCTATAAATAATTTAGTTGCGGAAGGTATATTTTCCCAGAACAAAAGAGATTGTGAATATGGTTGTAGGGCTTGGTTATTTTATATGATCAATTTCTTTACATGTCATACGTACAAGGCCTAAGAGGCGAGTAGGAGAGGCTGCCATAGCCCCAATGTAATTGAAATTTCAAGACTAGCCAGGTCTCGGGTGATGGCAACGAGGAAAGCATCTCCTAACCATTCCATTCTACTCACCATGGACTATCATGGCTAGGAGGAGAAGTCAATCTAAACATTATTCCTTGGGGAAAATTAGGTCCATGTTATTTAACTCATTTCATTTACAAATATAAATGCGCTACTGTATCTGTAGAAAGGCCATTAGAGGTACTTACAAGCCACAATAAGACCACAACTATCTCAAAAAGAACACATAAAGAAGAAGGCTTACGGGTGGGAGGAAGGGTGGTTGGCGAGGGGATAGGTGCCCTAACCGGGGCCAGTTCTTCAAAAAATACAAATCACATTTTAAGGAATTGGAAGAGAAATTTGTGGAAACAGATGTAGGATTGGGTTTGAGTCTTGTGATAGCATTATGTGCTTGATGGTGTGAGGTCACCTTTGTCTAAAAGACCAAGGGAGGTTGATACAACAATAGTTAGAGGGATTGTTTGGAGGGTCGTTAGGCATAGTGTAGGAGTGTTCCTTAGCAAGTAGCTCCTGGGTGGAATGTGCGGTAGCATAGGGGGTGTCTCCATAAGTAAGGAAACATTCATATTGCTGGTTGGTCCATAAGTGCGGTAGGGATAGTTGAGGAGCAACCTTACCTAAGGTAGTGTTTTCTTCCTTTAAGTGGACAAAAAATAGAAGCGACTGTGGGAGAAGATGATACGATGATGAAGCAATGGAATAAGGGCTAGAAGAGTGCCCTAAGCTGGTCTTCTAGAAGCGCATGAATTCAAGGGAAAGAGGGCAACAACGAGAGAGTTGCATATTGCCTCTTGGATGATGGCTTGAAGGGTGTCCTGAGAGATGATTCCGGGGAAATGGGAAAATCCCCATCTATTGCAAAGGTTCCGTCACGAAAAAAAATTATAATAGAAAAATCATGAAAAGAAAAGGCTCAAATCTCTCTTCCGGACTAGTGACATGGCACAAGGCCACATGGACCATTGTGATTGGTTGACATAACACATTAGAAGCATGATGTTAGCATCTAAAATATCTGGACATGTGGCACTCCATGATAAAGACACATGGTGTGTGGATTTGGTTTTTTGAGGTGGTCCAAGTGGGCCGAAAATAGGTGAAATGTGGCACCACTCGGAGACTAACATGTGCCAATTGGTACAAGTGGTAGACAATTGGCATGCTCAAACAACGAGGTGATGCGAATGACATAAGGAGAAAATATTAGAAAAGCCCCAAATCTGGAGAACAAGAAGCTCATCACCAACACGAGATTGACAACTTACATGATGTAACATATGAAATGCAAATGGAGGAAATCATAGTAATAATAAAGTAACCTATGTAACAATAAAGTCAGATTCATCCTACAGAATTGGTAAATGGAGAAATCATAGTGAACAACGGGAAACAAGTAGAGTTTCTTACAATCAAATAGATGAAAAAACACATGCAAAAAACCTAGATAATAATCATGAACAAGCTTAATATTGAATTATGAGCTGGCAAAGACTTACAAAATGTGACATTACGAACCTGGTCAAGCGCACAGAAAAAACATATCTTACAGACATGACCACAGTTTGACAAGTTGTATTGCTCATGATGCGAAGGATTTGTACACCTTGCTTCGCAAGTCAATCAAAATCCATCATTATCTATACAATAAATACAAGTAATTGATGTGGTATTTTTACTCTAAGATGTATTCTTATGATAATGTTAGAACATGTTTGAAAATTTCAAAACATACTTTAATAAGCTCCTCTTCGTTCAAGAACAATTTATTGGAGTTGCATGAACTTAGAACGAAGCCTCACGATACGAAAGGTAACCTTCAAGTCAACGGTGACTTTTGTGTTGCTACTTTGGATCGGGGAGGTTCTCCAAGATTAAATCACTCAATAAATTATTCTCACTGCGCAAGGGCCAACCACGTGAAGGTGGAAGCTCTTATGGCCCCTCCCCCTCCCCCTCACATCACTCTCATTTCCCCAATACCAAATCTACATTTTCATTTTACTTTCATGAGCATAAAAAAAAAATTCAATAAATAATAAAAAAACAATGCAACAAAGTATGCAAGGAAACATTAAAAATTAGTGCTTGACATAAAAATAGTATGATAAATGAGTTTTTTATATAACGCAAAAACGTTCAAGTATGGTAACGTTTTTATAATAATACAATATTTTACATTATCAAATTTTCTTTTTCTTCTTCCTATTTCTAAAGCTCCTAATTGCATCATCAATATCATCGTGCTGCTCTTTGTTTATGCCTTTCTGCCTTGCTAACCTTGTTGTGTAGTCACGATGTCTGGTCTCATCCGGTGACGGGAACATCACCTACAAAAACGAGATAATATTAAATTTGCAATTGTCGGTTGCAAATATCATTGAACTAGTTCGGTAATATTAATAAAAAAAATTATAATGAGATTATTTACACAGTGCACCGGTTATCGTCATTGGGGCTTGTTACTTGTCTTTCTCTGGTGGTAAGATCCTCGAAGCATTCTCTGTCATTTAAACAAAAGACATTATAAAGGACAACCATCAGGAAGTATAATTAGAAAAATTATAAGTGGAAATTAATTACCGTCCGGCCCTCAGCGATAGTAGCATTGTCGGCTTTGGTCCCCACTACAATGATCGGGTTGCACGTGAACATCTACATCACGGCTCTGGCGGGTTATTTGCCTTGCTTGTCGGCGATTACTCCCTTGATTTAAATAAAGTTGTTAGACATTAAATTTATCGACGAAACAAACATATTGGTTAATGTTTACCTTATCGGGCATTCGGATCTTGGGACTGTGACACACGTGTTCAGCTACGGCCCGATGGCCGAAATGGGCTTGATATTTTTATCTTTCTTTGTGGTTTCTATTCCGAAGTCATCACCCTACATTACATATGATTTTCTTTTAATGTTATTTGATAGGATTACAAACATTTTGGAAGGCAATACAATTAATTATAAGATGTTTAGCTACTTACAATTTCTGCGGCTAATTTCAAGTAATCGCCTAGCCTAACTTGTGATGGCCTTTTTAATCCTAGCTTTGGTTGCCTTCGAGGTGTGAGGGCAACCTATCATCAAAAGATGGAAGTCGGATATGACGTAGCACACTTTTATTTTAGACATGAGAAAATTAAAAGGCTGACCAGATCAAGATTGTAATTTACCTTGCGGGTCTAGTTGGCATTTTTTCTTCTTTCTTTGCCCTTTTCTCTTTTTCGTCATGGATGAGCGCTCTCACTCACTCTACCGGAACTGCGAGAGGAAGCTTGTCTCTAGGGGTGAAATTACAATTGCGTCCTATAGGTGTCCACGGTATATTTCAAATATTTGCCGGCTACTGAGGCCACCTTTGATACGTCAAATGTGCCCACCCCAAAAGGTATACATATAATCTAGAAGTTCTTTTTCGGAGTTGAGAAATACGAGAATTCAACCTTGTGCGTATGGTTGGGCCAAAAAATTATCAACGCATGGCTCTCCAAAAACCTGTAGAACTCATTGTTTCTACACGAGAAAAGAAAAAAGATATTATCATTAATTTAAAAAATAAAAATCATGATAAATATGTTTTAGATAGAGTACATGAAATAGTTAAAATATTAAAACTTATCTGGGAGTTGTACGTGCTTTATAGGGACACCTTCATCGTTCACCAACAACATGCCATTAATGGTCCCCATGGAGCGACACGTGTAGCTCCGGGAAGCCTATCTTGTAGTTGGCCATACTCCGGCCTCATCAGCATATGAGTTCGACGGTTGGGTGTACGCAGAGCGGGGGGGGTGTGTTTCTTGGTGGCACCCCTAAAGGGTAGAAGGTGTACGAGAGGTTCTTTGGGCAATCTCTTCCTTGTGTCCCACTACTACCAACACCGGGTTCAGCAAGTGTTAGATAACGCTACATACAAAAGAACTTTTTGTTAGTTTGATGATGTAAAAATTAAAAATCAAACTATCACAATTCATCTCATGTAGACAAAAAAAATATCCTTTTGATTTTTATTATTACACGATATGTTGCAAAATTTGGGTCTGTTGTTTCATCCTCTCTTCTATTTCGGGTGTTTGGGCGTACAAAGTATCCAAATTCCAACCTTGCTTTTCGCGCCTTTTCCTGACAAGAGCAATGGAGATAGGGATGAAGAAAAGCTCTTCCTCACACGGAATCATCGAGCGTGTTAACTTTGAATTGGACCCGGGCTACAAAGGCAAATCGGGGTAACAGCTAAACCACCTTCGGCTGCTTGTAGCTAGCCCTACAAGGACGGGAAGACTCTCTCTGTCAAGAAAATATTCAATGGAACACAATAAATGGACTGATATTAGGCTAGGTAAAATGATAGGGATAAAAGGTTTAATAGAATGAATGAATTAATTAATTTCGGGGATGTGTGGGATATAAAGGGACGGTTGAAACGAGAATTAAATCGGGACACGGGGTATTTCATGGGGCAATATAGACGGGAAAATTAGCAATTAAAATTTAATGAGGATGGTATGGAAGAGCTGGTGAGAGTTAGAAAAGGGCACAATAAATGGATCCTTTTCAAGCAGAAGAAAAAACACGAGAGCACGAATGATTTCCCAAAGGCGAGCATATAAAATGGATTCTACCTTTCTATCTTGAAAGCATTCAAAAGTAAATGTTTCAATAAATATTTCATAAACAATTCACATATGAAACAAGGAAAAACAAAAGCTAACTCATACCACATGGATCCCACAAATAAGGCTACATCTCTTGTGGTCATAATCAAGCTGGCACAGTAGCGCGAGAGATGTTCTTCCACACTATTCCCCTCTTGCTTGATTCTTTCTCAGCACTTACAAATGATTCATAATAAATACCTTGAAATGTGGGAACATAGATCACAATAAAAGGGAGTTGTTCTAGCAGTGGGGTAGAAGCCACAATAATAGAAAAATACAACAATACGCTGAAAATAAGGGACAACATTGCATTTGACCACTTTGGAGATTTCGTTGATATGCGTAACAATCTTTGTCTTCGTAAGCTCTCGGCCCTTTTAGCTACATTTGCTTTCCATTATTTCTATTCTGAATTTTAATAAAATACCATTGCAATAAAATAAATTGAACTTATGTGCCCTTCGTGAAGGAAAATTTATTAATGGGAAAAGGGGAGGAAATGGGAAGTACCCGCATATAAATCGCAATCGGAATGGACGGGTGGAGGGACATAACATATTAAAATACAAGTGTAATCGCAATCGGAATCGGGGAGCGGGGCGGAAGAAATTGTTATATATGAAACAACATTTCGATGCGATTGGGGAGAACCCTTTGCAATAAACAAAACGGATAATTTTTAAATTTTACAAAGGAAAAAGGGGTTTCGTAATGAATGAGCGGAAGGTTTAAGTGGTGGGCCCAAGGTGCCAATCACAATCGAGAAGCGGGATCGGAAGCGGAAAATAGTGTATGGCGCGAAGGATATCGCCGTTGCGATGAGCGATCAATCGCATCGGAGATTGGGAGTGGGGCGGAATGTTATTTGAAACAACATTTCGGCGATTGAGGAAACCCTTTGTATATAATCAAATTAACCAAGATTCGGAGTTAACAAAGGAAAAACCCTTTTGTATATGAACGGGCGGATGTATTATGGTGGGCCCGGCCCGGTCAATCGCATTGGAGATCGGAGGGAAGCGGGGGTAATCACATCGGAAGGAAGGGATGTGCGTGCGATCGGAGGAGGGGCGATCGGGAGATCGGAGAAATACTAACGTCGGGTGATGTTGCGATCGGGTGATGTTGCGATCGGAAGCGCTCAATCGCATCGGAGCTTGCGACGAGCCGATCGGAACACACAAATAAATGTTGCGATTAGCCGAATATTGTGATTGCGATGAGGAGAAGGACTTGGGTTTTATAATAAAAGACTTAAACTTTATATTGCAAAGTTTTATCACGCATGGTGGGGAAGTGGTTGGGAACGGCGGGGAGTATAGCCTATATACGAACCTTTGAAATATTTAGCGTAAGGTTTTCAATGGGAATGGAGGGAAGTGGTTTAATCGCATAAGTGTTTTTCAATGATTATAATGTAGTTATGTAATCGGAAAGGAGGAAAAAAGGGGTTTTTATTAAAGAAATATAAAACTTTAATAATATAAAGTTTAAAGGGAAAAATGGGAAATAGAGGACAATTATAAGGACTTTTACTTCCTTAGCACATAAATTTCAATCCGGAAGTGGAGTTTTGAGGTAGTATACCGTTGGAAAGCTCTTTAAGGGCTCTTTCTGATGGATCTGCCAGATGATTTGGTGCTGGGCATTCTATGGAAAATATACGAGGGCAGGGACATCACTTTGTGGAATAACAACTTCTGAATTGTGACTTATTACACATGATGATATATAATGAATAATAATAAAGTAAATATCATCATGTTTCACCCTCCAGCTTATGGTTTTGGAGGCGAAAATTACATCAAACTGAATAAAATGTCTCTACGATTATTCCGAATGTGCATGACTTGAGCTTATTGGCTTCCTCATATTGCGCTGATATTTATTGACATTTTGACTCATTAATTTGACCATGGTGAGACCTGGAAACTAATGAGACCCATCCTATGACCTACGATATAGTTTTAAAGAATGAAAGTGAATATTATTCAAGACAGAGAGAGGGAAAATCAGCAAGTTTCACATGAGGGCAGTGAAGAATTACTACCATCAATGGAATCCATGACTGACGGAATGGTGAAATTGATCGTATGGGACATCCTAATATGCAAGAGCAAAGAGAAATTTTGATCAGCGTGGCGGTATGACTAGGCGAAGCACAGCAGTGGCTCAATGGGGATGGTAGCTCCTTGGAGGTGCCAAGAGCACCATAGACCAAGAAATGGCCTTATCCATTGGGCATGGAGTCAAAAATTTTGAAAGCCCATTTCGTGTGACTCTAACTCTAGACTAAGACTAAAAGCGCAATAAAACCAAACCAGCCATATCATCCAAGTTTTATAAGCCTTCACCTTGGGCCCCAAAACTTGAATGAGCATGCATTTTGAACTTTTCTTTAGAAAAATAAAATGGTATATACAATGATAGTGAAATAGATTTTGATTCATGTCTTCAACAATGGTAGTGCTTAGGTAGCCTACCATTTACGCTCCTCCGGGACAATCTTGGCCATCCATTTCTAAAAGCAAGAAGGAATTTTGTCCACAGCGTATATAATTCGTATGGTCCCTTCCAAAGGTTATCAAATTCTAGTCTTCCTTTGTCTTAATTTCTTGCATCCATTTAACACTACATCATCCAAGGCCAAACTTTTATGCTTTAGTATTGTCATAGATATTTTTAATCTTTCACATGGCTTGACTTGTTTGTTGTGACACTTCTTCTCTTGTTTGTTGAAGTTGGATCTCTGGTTCATTCTTCGTTGGTTGTCATCATCTTCACATTATTCTTGTAATAATATCTGCTTCAGACGCCAAGAGAAGTAGGAAAGATAGCATCGGTACCATAAACCGGCTCAAGGTGACATACCTATTGATTTTCTTCTTAACTCACCACGTACGCACGGTGCGTTGATAAGCTTCCGATGCCAATTTCTTTTGTTTGCCTCAACATTTCTTAATTATTTTCATCGATTGATTTGTTCGATGACTGCGGTCGTTGCCTTGTGGATAATATGTTGTTGAATGGCTTGACATGATGTTTGTTATCTGAGAAATCGACCACATTTTCTTTGATACGAACGTGCATATACGTCACAATTTACATGGGCAACTAGCGGGATAAAATATTTGATTCCGGGAATTGAATGGTAGTATCGGTTTCTTTTTGGCGAGGGATGGCCTCGATCCATTTTGCAGGTGAAACCTTGTTGATCAATATCACATCGATAGTGTCTTGAGGACGCGAGATGTATTTCTCTATAAAATCGAGCCCCAACTTCTTCAAGAAGAGCTTGTGCTTGAAGCAGTTCAAAGGAAGTGGAAGCAATTTCTTCTTCCTTGGAAAATTTGACATGTGAAATTATGCTTGTTTTATATAAATCAAAAAATAATGTGGAGCCAATAACACAGAGCTCTCAATACCTTGTTCGTTTAGTTTTCAAAAACAGTGACCTACAGTCACCTTTGAAAATCGTACATAACCTTGAGCTTCTTCTTCCACGGAAATTTATAAAATGCCTCCGGATCCTTAGGCAGAACAGCACATTCAAAATGCAATATTTTGCGGATTTAAGCTTCAAAGATCTACCTTTACTCTTAGACATGCCGGAGGAGTGACAGTCTTGAATGGCATGCACAATATGGAATACCAAAGGGGGCTAACGAGAAAAATATCTGAAATAGGAACCAGCAAAACTTCATCTTCCCTCTTCGACATTGCTGGAAATAGAGGTTTATATCTAAAGCACGTGATTTGATTGGTATAGTTTTTCCAACCCTTAGCCACAGTCCGACACGTAGGCTTGATCTTTCCCATATCGTACTCCAACATCGTATGATGCATTTGCCTCTGGTATACCGGATCGGTTGCATGAGCACATCCTTGACTCTTGCGTTAGGGACATATGCTATAGTGTGTGAATGTAGAATATAGACCCTAAAATCTTTCAATGCATACAGAAAAATTATTTTGTTTTCCAATAATATTATATCTTGCAAGAGCTGACATCTCTAATAGTCCTGCGAAAAGGCAATTGGATTTTTCTACTTCATCTCTTTTGCATTAAAACGGCGACCATAGTATGCTCAAATGCAAACGAAATACAATAAAATCTTGAGTATAGTGGGGGTTAGGTAGAGCTGGGGCATTAGACAAAGCAAGCTTTACAGTTGAATGATTGTGTGTTCTTCCTCACTTAATTAACATCTTTTTCAACATATTGGTCATTTATCTCAAATGCTCGACGGATTAGGTATAAATCTGCGTAAAAAATTCATCTTATATTGAAGACTGAATCTCTTTCTTATTCTGTGGAAGATCTAGGCTAATTTCCTCCACTCTGGCTAGATCTATGTGGATGCCATCTTTAGAGATGATGTGCCGAAATTTTCCCTCATCCATGGAAAAAACTCTTTTTGGGATTGAGAGAAATCCCAAAATTTCTACAATCTTTGAAAAACCACTCTTAGATGGTGCAAATGCTCATCTATCTGAACACAAGAAAACACTATCCAGATAATCAAGTAAAAAACAAGAAAAAAATATTTTTTTCATTTGCAAGCAATGTCCATTGCATCTTTGGAAGGTAGCTCCAACGTTCTTGATCCGAAGGGCATCTTAACATCTTTGGAAGGTTCCCGGGGTGTCGTGAAGGCGGTTTATCTTAGTGTCTCATGCACCAAGATACGATTATAGCACAGTATAGCCATCAAGTAGTGACATCTAGATGTCAGCTACTCTGCGTAGAATATGGTCCATTTTGGATGAGTGAGTATCCTTTTAAGGATGCCTTGATCAAGTTTCAAGAGAGTCAATACACGATCTTATTTCTCTAAATATTTTTACCTTACTTCAGGAACAAATTCGAAATCCAATCGAAAATCTAATAGGAAATATGATTCCTACTTTGTACAACTTTGTTTACCCCTTTTCAATTGATGGCGGCGGCTTTGGATTGATTCTTCTCGACACGTACGAAGGCTTCGATCTGCTTGATAGGAATTGTATGTTGAATTATGTTCTTATCATACACTTTCAAATGCGGAATAATCCCATGCAAATACATCGAGAAGATTCAGAAAACTTAACATACTTCTCTCCTTTACCTCGGGATAATGCCTTTGATAATTTGACAAACTTGAGACGATCAGTTGTTCCAATATTCATCTTCCACTCCCTCTCTGTGTTTCAAAATTTGGGTTTCTTTGCGACATCATCGATCAAAAATCTCCTCCTAGAGGTATGAGACCTCTAGGAATTACCATTATCCTTTAAGCTGCAATATGTCCATACGGTTGCTTCGCTCCTCATCATCAACCTCATACTCACCTTCTATTGGAGTATCTTTGAATTTTCCCTCACCTGCAAAAATGCATTAATCTCATTATCATCCCAAAATACTTGGCAATACCTTAAATTGTCCGGAACAGCAGGCACATGTTTGACATAGATCTCAAACTTATTACGGAGTTCTCGGAATCTTCAATTTACTTGCGGTCTTGGGGAATCTTCGATCAGTTACGCATCAGGAACACTTCTTTGTCAAAATATATACGGGAATTTTTCAAAATGTCTAGTTGCATTTACGTATGCCCTCAATCTTGGATGTTTTCTTGATACTCTCCCTTCACTTGTTTGATTATCAATTTGGAGTCTCCATACAGAAACCCTTTTTGCATTCAACTTCTTTGGAATTTTGAGGCTGCCATTAAGCCTCATATTACTGCTTCATTGTTAGAGCAATCAAAAGCTAACTTATAAGCACAAACTCTAACATTACTTGGAAACTTCTCATGTTGAAAAAACGGGCTCTAATCCATATTCCAATGCAGCTCCATCCTTTAACATCTCCATAAAATCCATACTCCACATGCCTTCTTATTCTTCTTGAAGATGCGGAAATTTGTTTCCTTCCCTTCTTTATGGTGATTTAAATTTGTTCATTGTCCCTTTGCTGGCACAACCAGCGGAGATTCGAAGTGTTTTGTTGCTTTGTCCTTTTCTATTTGAGGACCTCTATGAAATTCTACGAAATCTCGGGTATTTCATCCACTTGTACCAATTGAACATTCTCATCATTTAAACCACCATCGAGGAGATACAAGGCAGAAAGACTCTAAGTACGTATGGACGACGTGTGGGATGATTTACGGGCTTGTCTTTCTGGCAGTAATCATATGTATGGCTTTTTCCCTATATAGCTTTCCTCAGGCGGCGATCAGGATAGTGGCATAAGAGAAGTCAAGGCTGCATAGTTCCTTTGGCACAGCACCCCAAGACCTAGATGAACATTCCAAACCTTGGTGGGACATCGGCAACAACTACATCCATTAAGACATTCTTTAACTGGAATCGATCTAAAGACACTACCAAATATTTAATTAAATCAATACGATGGACCCTACTTGAGTCGAAGGAATAAAAGTCATGATATTTACAAGTGATGTCAAGGCCTATCTTTTCCGCAACTGACTTTGGGCATCAAATTATGTGAGGTCAGGAGTCCAACATAGCATTATGCGGGATAAACTAATGTCTAAGACTCAAGTAAAAAAGATGGACTTCATTTTCTTGATTCTTCTGTGGTGGGCGAAAATAAGTTCGGGGTAGTCGTCTTCTACATTGACCATATCAAAGACGGAAATCTATTTACCCAGACTTTGAACACACGAGTTTTATACACACTATTCTTCACCAACTCTGTGAGGGCATAGACACCTTTAACTTAGAAATTTCATTTTCTAGATTAAGGAGGGAAATTTTTCTACCTCTTTAATGGAGTGGGTCTTTTTCTTCTGTTGGCTCCTTTCTTGCATTCATTTGTTTCTTCTCATTTGTTGTGTTAACCATTGCGGGTACTTTTCTAGAGGAAGGATCGGCTAGCTCCTTTCCTTATTACATTGCATCGTTTTCATTTGGAGTTCCTTTCTCTTTGAATGGGGCTTGTTGTAACCTCTCTGTTCCTTAAAGTACGCTTCTTTGGCCAGAACGGAGAGCGTTCATATACTTATCTCACCGTGATCATCGGACTCCTCTTCGATCTTGTATCATTGGCCAAAATGAAATTTTGGTCTTTTTGAATGTCGGGGTCGCCCTTGTGTATTCTTCGTCTTCTATAAGGAAAATGGGCGCACCATCGGCCGTGAAAAAGATGATTAGCCTCAATCCACGGGATCATCATCATACGAATCGTCGCCTGTGGATTCGCTGGCGTAGTGGCATAATTTGATCCTAGTTCTTTTCTCTCTTTGTTTAATTCGGGTGCGGTACATTGCCCTGCAAATTCGGATTTCTTAGCCTGAGGCTCGCGTGCATGCCGCAATGTTCTAACCTATCAACCATTTTTTCCAGCATTACGATCGAGTGTCCATTTTCTTGTACGAGAAGTAGAGGCCTCCTCTTTTATTGTGACTCTTTTCTTGGCTGCGGCTCTTACTCTTTTGCTTGATTAGCTTCAACGTTTACCGCTATCTTCTACATGTCTTCAAGTGAAGATGGATCTCTTTCTGACTAATATGCCATGTCGGAATCAAAACCATCGAAATTTCAACAATGCTAGTCCCACCCAGGAGGCTTCAAATTAGGCGGAATAACGTATATACGGCATTGAATCTCAAACAATAATCACTGCGGTTTCACCCACATTTCTTTTAATTTTCTCATGTTCGGAATAAATTCGAAGTGGGGTTCTTTTTTACCTCCCACCGGTCCGGGCACGATTGTGCAACTCTTTTGCAAAGTGCGAATTGTGCACAGCGGTAGGGCTCTAAACCACTTTCGACTTCGCCTCCCAGAAACTTTGAACAGCGACCTCATCGTTACATTCTGCTGCTTCTACCTCATGCAAATCAAAAAATTCATTCATTTTATCAACATGTTCTTGGTGTGATACTTTGGTGGCATCAAAAGGTGTAATTTTACCTCGATGAGTACGTAGGCATATCATTGAGGACTGGGGGTAGACGAGGGGTGCATACCTGGCAGCCATCTGTGGGTGGATTTACGGCATAGGCTGGCAGGATTTGAGGGGGTGATAATGGAGGAGATGATAATTGGGGATCGACTAATGGGAATGCGATGAATTGGGAGGAGGAAATGTTGTTGTTTGTGATGAGTACGAGAACTCGGGATATTAATTCTGATGATGGTGAGGAGAATTCAAAATGTAATCGTCGATGGAGGTATTTTTCTCTTTGAACTTCAATATCTACAAGGAAGTCGGGGATCTAAAAATTGTCATCAATGTCATTTTCAGACTTATTCCTAAAAAAATGAAGCTCAAAATTCTCGTCAAAGGAAAGATCTTCTACAAAAAACCATTCTTTGGGCCAAGTATAGGATTTGGCAATTAAAGGGGCTTAATGATCCTTCTTGTCTTCTAACAATTCTTGGGATGAATTTGGATTTTCAAACACGGGGGGGGATTTGGATCTGGATTAGCCTTGGTGTATCTTCTTGAAGCCGGCATGAATTCGAATGTCTATTTTACAAAAATCTTATTTTGTAGCCTAGCAAAAATACGGTACATCATCTTTCAAAAGTCGCGAAGATTATTTGGTGTCTTGAAATTAAAATCTTGCAAGTCGGATGTTATGTTTATAAATAGGCGGAAGTTATTTGAAGCAACATTTATCTACTTATGTACCTTCAAAAGCAATGTGCATTTTGAAGCTACAGCATAACTTCGGGCTCCATATGTAGTTTATGAAACAAATAACACTAACAGACAAACAATCTTGAACTACTCCCCGGTGGAGTCGCCGGAGATGTTAGCACCTTCAATTGGACCCCGAGCTGCAAAGGCAAATGAGGGTAACAACTAAACCATGCTCGTAGCTAGCCCTACAAGGACGAGGAGGGCTCTCTCCACAAAAAAATATTCAATGGAACACAATAAATGGACTGATATTAGGCTAGGTAAAATGATAGGATAAAAGGTTTAATAGAATGAATTAATTAATTAATTTCGAGGATGTGTGGGATATAAAAGGAGACCGAGTTTGGCTTAGGAATTAAATCGGGACACGGGGTATTTCATGGGGCAATATAGGCAAGAAAATTGTAATTAAATTTAATAAGGATGGTATGGAAAGACTGAGGAGTTGGCAGGCACAATAAATGGATCCTTTTCAAACGGAAGAAAAGCCTGAGCACGAATGATTTAAGGCGAGCATATAAAATGGATTCTACCTTTCTATCTTGAAAGCATTCAAAAGGAAATGTTTATGGATGAATGGAACACATAAACAATTCACATATGAAACAAAGGAGAAAAACAAACTAACTCTCATACCACATGGATCCCACAAATCATAGTTGCATCTCTTATTAATTCACGATCAAAGCTGTACAATGTAGCGCGGAGATGATGGCTACACCACTGTTCCCCTCTTTGCTTGATTCTTTCTCACTTTGCTTACAAATGATTCATAATAAATACCTTTGAAATGTGAGCATAGATCCACAAAAAAAGGGATTTGTTCTAATAGACTGAGGCCAGAAATACAATCATAGAAAGAAATACAACAATCTGCCCCCAAGAAAATAAAGGCCGGCATTGCATTTGACCACTTTGGAGATTTCGTTGTTATCTTGTAAAAATATTTGTCTTAAATAATCTCTCGGCCTTTTATTTAGCTTTCCATTATTTCTTTATTCTGCGACTTTTTAATAAATACCGTTGTGTAAAATAAGTGTTTCTGCCCTTCGTGAAGGAAAAATTTATTTTTAATGGGAAAAGGGAAGGGAAATGAGACGAACACACTTATAAATCGCAATCGGGTGGACGGGCGGAGGGACATAACATATTAAAATACAAGTGTAATCGCAATGCAATCGGGAGCGGGGCGAAGGAGTGATATATATGAAACAACATTTCCGATGCGATTGGGGAGAACCCTTTGTAATAAACAAAACGAATGGTACAACACCCCCCAAAGGAAAAAGGGTTTATTAATGAATGGGCGGAAGGTTTAAGTGGTGGGCCCAAGGTGCCAATCGCAATCGGAAAGCGGGATCGAGCGGAAGAAATAGTGTATGGGCGCGGGGGATATCACCGATTGCGGCGAGCGATCAATCGCATCGGAGATCGGAAGTGGGGCGGAATGTTGAAACAACATTTTAGATGCGATTGAGGAGAACCCTTTGTATATAATCAAATTAACCAGATTCGGAGTTAACAAAGGAAAAACCCTTTTATATATGAATGGGCGGTTGTATTATGGTGGGCCCGACGGTCAATCGCATCGAGAGATCGGAGGGCGAGGGTAATCGCATCGGAAGGAAGGGATGCGATGTGATCGAAGGAGGGCGTGATCGGGTCGAGACTGCGATCGGAGGTGATGTTGTGATCGGAGAGTGATGTTGCGATCGGAGTGATGTTACGATTAAGACGCTCAATCACATCGGGCTTGCGATGAGCCGATCGGAACACACAAAATAAATGTTGTGGTTAGCCGAATATTGCGATTGCGATGAAAGGAGAAAGGGACTTGGGTTTTTATAATAAAGACTTAAAACTTTATATTATAGATTTTTTATTATAAGCATGGTGGGAGAGTGAGATTTAGGAACGAACGGGAGTATAATATATATACGAACCTTTGAAATATTTAACATAAGGTTTTCAACGGGAATGGAGGAAGTGGTTTTAATCGCATAAGTGTTTTTCCAATGATTATAATGCGATTATGTAATCAAGGAAAAAGGGGTTTTATTAAAGAAATATAAAGCTTTAATAATATAAAGTTCCAAAGGGAAAAATGAAATAGGGGTATGTAGAATTATAGGACTTTATTTCCTTAAGCATAAATTTCAATCAGAAGTCGAGTTTGAGAGTGTAGTATCTTGTTGGAAAGCTATTTACGAATGCTGATGGATCTACTTGGAAGATGATTTGGCGCTAAACATCTTTGTGAAAAACTCTGCGAAGGAAGGGACATCACTTTGTGGAATAACGACTTCTGAATTGTGACTTATTACATGATGATATATAATGAATAATAATAAAGGCGAAATATCATGTTTTCACCTCAAAACTGGTTTTAGAACTAAAAAAGTACATCAAAGGCGAATAAAATGTCTCTGCAAGTTCTTCAGTCTTTGTGACTTTGAGCTTATTGGCTTCCTCATGACCTTCTTTGAAATTTATTGACATTTGACTCATTAATTTGACCATGGTGAGACCCTAGGAAACTAATGAGACCCATCCTATGACCTACGATATGATTTAAGAATGAAAGTGAATAATGAGCGAAGACCATAGAGAGGAAAATCAACAAGTTTCACATGAGGAAAATTGATGGATAATTACTACCATCAATGAATCCATGACCTAGCGGAGAATGGTGAAATCGGTGTGCCAGGACATCCTAATAAGGCAAAGGAGTCGATCAGTGGCGATGCTGACTAGGCCGACACTAACAAGGCGTACCATGGCAGTGTACATATTTGAACAAAATTAATATTATTTCAATTATGTAAATAGCTAAAGCTACCTAAAGATAGGCAATGCTAACACTTTACATGTTCTTAAAATTTTGGCCCTTTCCACGATCATCTGTCTCGGGGTTGTTCCTATCTTTTGCCCGGTACGATGCATACATTGCAATAAAATTATAAATGCGCAAAAACAACAATATCTAACTTGAAAACACAAAATGAAAAATTTGAAATAATTTCTAATAAGACAGGAGCGAGTTAGAGTTTCAAATATGCCTTGCATTGAATTCCAGTCCTAGAAACATGCATTGCACATTAAGGCACCCAAACAAGAGATGAGTTGACAATGAGACTAAAATGGGTTATTTGTAGTGAAATTTTTAAAATCTCAAAAGTATATTAATTATCGAAACAAATGACTTCATAATTTCAATATTTTTGAGTCTGTAAATGTATAAAATACAAAAAAATTGAAACAAAACACCGAAAAGAAAACAACATAATCACGTTACGTATAGCGGAGTGATACGACCTCTAAAGTAGACTTTCTACTAGTTTCATCGATACCATACAAACAATGGAAATGAATTTACAAGATACAACCTGAGATGTGTATTTATCCGCAAAACCATCCACCCGCCAACCTCTCCGTAACCTACCTTTAAACGGATGTATAGAGGTATTTTTATAAGGGGTTCCTCAAGGCTTATCACATATAGGTTCTTTTCCTTTAGTGATTCTAGCCTATCACATCCAACCCAATTTAAATTAATTGAAACTTTGAAATTATAAAATATACTCTCCATTTTCACAACACAAGCATTTAACAAAATCCTTTTCCAAATTTGACATGTTGACCATGTCTGAGTGAGCTTTCCATTTTTTTCATCTCAATAGGATGTGTCATACCTTGAAGTTCATAGTCTCAGGTGTCTGCTCTTGCATGATTTCACGAAGTAGCTATTTTATGAATGCAATGTGTTATGCATGAATCGAGAGGTGCGTTGGATATATAGTGGGTGGGCTAGATTTCCTTGACATGCAAAGTGCCAAGGGGATTCACACCAAAATGTATCAGGCATGTTATGCATGATTGGAAGGATAAATTTTGGTGCAAGAAATTTTAAGTGGATTTTTGGATAGTGACTTAACATGGCATGATGATGGTAAATGGTGTTAGAGATAAGCGTGTGACCAAGGAGTTAGCATAGCATAAGATGACATGACATAGTTTGGTGCAATGTTTGTGTTGAGAGACACATGGGTTAGCTTGATAAGTTAAGTGGGTAAAACAAGTTGGCATGCATATTATCTTGATAATTTAAGTGGGTGAAATGAATCGACACATGGGTTTGACAAGGCAAGTTATACGGACAGTCATGATGGGAATAGGGGCAAGCTCATTTTATGTGGAACAATGTGATGGACCAAGGAGTGACAAGGAGTGACATGATTGCATATAGGTACTTGTTGTGAGAGACAAAATGAGAGACAAGGATGATGAAGACCGAGTAAGGCATAACACATGTACAAGATAACAAAAGTATAGGCATAACACATGTACAAGATAACAAGTGTGAATTCGTGTAAGGTGAATTCAAGTAGAACAATAGACCTTAGTGAAGAAGTTTCGGTGGGTTTTGGCAAGTGAGATCGTAGTTCAATTTGGGTTTAGTGCTATTGAACTTATAATTCTTCATTTTTTATCTGTTTTAATCATTCTATCTTGGAGAAATATGAATAGATAGGTCAACATGAAAGGTCAGGTAAACTCTTGAAAGATGAAATCAGAGTCATATTACCATATTAAATATGGATTGTAGGAATGATCAAGTTTAGATTTACCTTTATATGACATGATATCAAATCTTTGGTGGTTCTAATAACTCCATTATTCTTGCTAGGAACACATACTCTTCTTGTTTAACATTATTTTCCCATTAGACCTATCTTAATACGTTTTTTGTTCTCTGTGTTGTAACTCCATGTAGTGATAATTATTTTATTGTCTATTAATTACTTTTCTTGAGGCTTCTTTGTGCAATGATGCCTAAGGTTCACTAACATTTGATCTTCAAGAAATAAATGAGATAGAGGTTTGAGCTTGATGTAGTAAGAATCCTCTTGGAACACCTAGTGGATATCAGCCTCTATATAAATTTTGATACATTAGAGCCACAACATAAAACACATGCAGATTGGGAAGGAGGAGAAAAACCAAGACCTTATATGAAGAAAACTCTGTATATGACCCTATATTAATCAACCATCATTCTCATGTGCTTCATTTCGAGATACAACTAGTCCCTTATATGACTATAGGTGATTAAAACTTTTAATTTAACTCTATATTTGGATGAATGATGTAGTTGTTTGGATCTTGGAAAACTAGTGCCTCTTAGAATATGTTGTTGTAAGAAAAATTGAGAGTTAAATCAAATGATTTGTGTTGAGCTGCTTCACAAAAATATCAATCGATCATACAAATTTTAGTAACATAGATGTCATGATATATAATGGTGGAGGAGGAAGATTGATGAGTGTAAATGGCCATGAATAAATGTTACAGTGATCCTCAATTTGGATATGGAAAAAAATTTGTGGTATTCGAAAGCATTGAATGATTGGGAGACTACTATTAAAGAAATTGTAAAATATACAAGTGTTATAAAGTGGCAAGGTTTCCACGGGATACTACGGGAAAATGCAAAGGTGATCGAAGCTAAAGCTTAGTGTGTGTGGGGCTAAGCACTACATGCGACAGCAGTCGGGGCTTCTCCTCCATAGGTCGAACTCATAACAAGGCTCGTTGGTTTCCCTTCATTCCATGTTTTTGGACAAAGTCAAGAACTAAACTCGAAACCTTGAAACCTCCCTCTTTTCTTAATTTGAATAACTCTTGCTTGAAGGGTCAACTATCCTATAACGGCATTCACGGACTTGTATTGTAACTTCGTTGAACATAATTGAATCGGTGATTCAATAGAAAATGGATAGGAATGGGTGACTGCTATTTGTAAAGAGTAGGATAGCCGGCTACATTCATTGTACGTAAGTTTTTAGCAGCATTTTCTTGTCAAAGGATCCGATTTTTTGTTTGGCAGCTTCCTTATGGTCACTCGACCCGGAAGTGGACATCCAAACCCATAATTGCAAAATGCCAATGAGAATGAATTCAAAAACAAGAATATGTGCATTTAGTGCGCATTAGCATGCGGGCGGGGAAGTACAAATAATAGCGCACTTAGATGCAGAGCAGTCACATAAATCTCTTTCATGGAAATGCCTTACGCAAGAAATCCAAAAAGAAGAAATTAAAGGAATGGTCAATAAATACAATCTGGTGAAGATTGCATGGACATTGCTATTGTCCATGTAATAAGACTATTAGATAGTTAAATCTCTCCAGGTAAAAGTGAATAGATTGAGCTAATCGGCGGGGAATAGGTGGTAGGTTTGACTGATGTGACTAGGTGTCTCTTGCATAACTCCCAGGTAATGAGAAAGTGGATGTTGCCTAAAAAGCACGAAGATGGCTTCTTGACTTAAAATAAAAATAAATTCTCTCGCATACTTGTCTACATTCAATGACCATTTGTGATTTTGATCTAATCCTAGTTTTAAGCATATTTGGAGATTGAGGTTTAACAATATAGTGCTGTCCACATATTCAACTTATCGGCCCTTATGTTGAATGTATAACTCTATCAAGGGAGATGTATCATCCATACATGGAAATTGTGCCAATGTTTGGGGTGATGATTGTGTGATAAATGATCACAAATTAGATTTCTTTATACTTTCAATTACAAGCACACGATTATTACAATAGTATTTTCATGTGACTATAATGAACGGATGTGGGTTTAATTTTCACACACTAATACAGAGCTTTTCGGAGATTTTCCCGGCAATGGAAGAGCGAAAGAGACAACCACAGAAAACATGGCCATGGAGAAAAACGCAATTTAGTCTTAGTACACGGGAATATCGGAGCCTCTGGGATGTTAATTTTCCATGAAGGTACGGAAAAATCTTCCCTCATATTTTACAACTATGCCAAATATGGGATTGATTCAATTGTGCATGATAGCCTGGACATCTATGGGGTGAGTTTATTGATTGTCTTACGTGGTTGAAAATGAAGATATGAGGTCGTGTAAGCTATGATGGTAAGCAAAGGCTTCTGGAGATTCTGAGACTCATCTACATGAAAACCTTGCGGACTTAGATGCTCCAGTTGATGAAGAGGAAGTAACGAGGTCGGGAGAGTAGCAGTCACTCACCAAGTGAATATAGTGGAAATAAAAAGGCATGTACAAAATTTAGGGATGATACTAGTCTTTGGGATTGCGAAAAGCAGGTAGTAATCAACGGGAACATAAATAAGAAGGACTTTGGACCTACTATTATTGAAGAATCGATTTAGAAAATTAGCATAGTAATAGCTTGTTTTGTTTGATAACTCCCTTGGTCCTCCGACCCCGGAAGTGGACATCCAAACCAAGAATTGCCAAAAATTCCAATGAGAATGAATGAAACAACAAGAATATATGTGCATTGAATGTTGTTAGCATGCTGACTGAGGGAAGTACAAAGAATAGTGCACTTAAATGTAGACAGTCACATAAATCTCTTTTAGGGAAATCTGCTTCTGCCAAGAAATCCAAAAGAGAGAGAATTAAAGGAATGGTCCAACTTCTAAGAAATATAATCTCTGGTGAAGATTACATGGACACTACTATTGTCCTTAATAAGACTATTAGATATGTTAAATATCTCCAGGTAAAAGAGAACAAATTGGAGGCTAATCAGCAGGAAAAGGTGAACTGGGTTTGACCCCAGTGTGACTAGGTGTCTCTTGCAGAACTCCCAAGATATAATGAGAAAGTGGATGCTGCTTAAAAAGCACAAAGGTGGCTTCGGCAGCTTAAAATAAAAATAGAAATTCTCTCGCATACTTGTCTACATTCAATGATAGTTGTAGCCAGATTTTGATCTGATCCTAGTTTTAAGGCACTAAATATTGGTGTGTTGTAGTTTGGTTTCATATATATATTGAACTTACAAATTGTAGGGTTTTTAGTCATAGAAATCCCGCTTTTTAATGTATATTGCACTCGTCCTTACTGAAGCTCTGGTGGTATTGTATTGAGTGTGTATGGAATATATGATATTTGTCGAAGCATGTCTTTCTTGGTCTTCTTTTCTGATGGATCTATCAAAGTCAGATGATGACTGCATGTGCTTAATATTGTTTGAAGGAAAATGGTAGGAAATGGTGATCAATTTTTCTTCTTGTAAAGACCAAATTGTGATGATGGAAATCAACTGCCAAATTTTATGGAAAGCATGCTGGAGAATGAGGTTTGGGGAATTCGTTATGTCTTACATTGAATTTTATTAAAAACACAACTAAATATACAGGCATGCCCTATTCAAGGAAAATGAGCAGCCCAAGTTATTGCTCTGTTTCAAATCCTAGGCATTCTAAATGGTAAAATCACTTTTCAAAATCTGGAAAAATTCTGTTTGGCCATACCATTTTGCCTGCTGATGGAGGAAGGGCCTGCTTTTCGGAGTTTCTTGCGCAACGGGCGGTTCTTTGCAACAAGGGCATGCTTTCTGGAGTTTCTTGCACGGCAGGTGGTTCTTTGTAGTAGGAGGCGTATATCCAGTAGGGTTTGAGTCGATTAGAGAAGGCAAGGAGCTGTAGTATTGAATACATGCAGGGGTAGCTATAGTGATTAATGTAAAATTTTTAAAGGCCCGCGATGATTAATCTGAAACCTTTGTAATTCGTTTGAAATTCGTATTAAAACCATAGTTTATGGCGATAATGCTCCACCATATAAATAGGTATTAAAACCTTTCAAATGCCAACTTAGGTTTGATTTAAAAATGGCATATAATTTGTTTAGTTCCCTTAAACATGGAATTAAGGTTTTGAATAAAAGCTTTTAGTTCCCTTATTAATATCACCCCATAAGATTCCTTATACTCTTTTGTGTGTTTAATCAAACCTTTTAAATTTAAGAACTTATAATGGCTAGAGGTTTCTATTAGGTGAAGGAGATCTAAATTTTGGGAAACATCACTATGTGGTATTTACGAGGTGGGGTAGGGTTCTTGGGCAAATAACAAAAGGGAAAAGCTTGGTACTAGAAATAGGATTAGAAGGATTAAAGTTAAAGATATGAAGATTAAATAAGATATTTGAATGATAATTTTCATGGAATATGAACACATGGATCAAATACTACATTAATGCTACCTGTGAAAAAATTATATATGAGACATATATTTAAAAAATTTATGAGTCAATGAATAAATAGGCATTGGACATCGATGTTGGGTTATACTTAATTCTTCCACTTATTAGCAAAGGGATAGACATTGTTTAAGTACTTTCATGTCTGGTAAGAATGTGGAAGTCATCCAAAAATAGAATTGGTTCTCGAGCAATACTTACATGTCATTAAAAGAATGGTGACACTATTATGACCCTCTCAAGGAAAAAGAGATTGTATAAGCTATTCAGGTAAAGCTCCTTTAACTTATTGTTGAATTTTTAAGAGGAGATCTTTCATACTTATTGGGGACACTCTAGAGAAGTTCTTTAAAATGAATGAAAGAAAAAAATCTTAGACCACCAAAATTGTTGCTAAGTTGTGTAGAGATGGAACTAACCAAGTTTAATATTATTATGATATTCCCTTTAGGTGAATAAATAGATGTATTCATGGCCATGTTAAAATTGTTGGCCCATTGGGACACCCATGAATATTTTTGGGTGAAAAGGAAAGGAGACATAATGAATGATACTCTAGAGATATGGGAACGCTAGATAAAAATATTTTTTGAGCCTATGCTAGGAGTTGAGAAGAAAAGAGAGCCAATGGGCATGTGAAAGTTATAGAGTAGAAAAGGGGAGTCCTTGAAAATGATGTTTGGGCATAAATATTAATTTATGTGGAAAGATGATCAACTTGTAAAGGAGATTTCTAGGAGATTAATATTGGAGGCATTCCGGTTGTATACCATCAGACTAATGACAATAGCTAAGTCTCCAATGATCGTTTAGATGAGACCTTGATAAAGAGCGAGAGCTTCGGCCCTGTTATTGGATAGACTGCCTAATTCCCATTCATAGGAAGTTATGATGTCTCCATTGGTGTTAAATATGATTCCTCCAGCCTCGGCCATTCCTGGATTAGATTTAGAGGCACCATCAAAAAAGAGATAATGGGTGTTGCAGTTTCTGAGCTAGAGAGAAAACTCCTTATCTTTCATTCTAATTTTCCAACTATAGCTAAAATTGTTGATGTTGTTAATGTCACTCCTGCTGTGGGAATTGTTGTTTTTGTCTAGTAAATACCCTATGAAGTTCCTTTCTTCAACATAGAGTTCGGTTGTGTCAAGTTTCCCTTGACTTTTAGCAGACATTGCTTCCAATGTGAGACTCCATGCCTTATTGTATAACTTCCTGATGATGGTTTCTTTGTCCTTGAAGGCCATGCGATTTCGAGGTTAAGGGGTTAAGAGGTTTAGGGGTAACCGACCCCTAGCAAATCAAGGGGTTAAGGGGTTTAGGGGTTAGATGTTTGGGGTTTAGGGGGTTAAATGGGTTAGGGTTTTAGAGGTTTAGGGGGTTAGTGGATTTAGCAGTTAAGGATTTTAGGGGTTAGGGGTCGTTACGAGTTAATGGGGCTAGGGTTTAGGGGGTTAAATGGGTTAGGGTTTTAGAGGTTTAGGGGGTTAGTGGATTTAGCAGTTAAGGATTTTATGGGTTAGGTGTCATTACGAGTTAATTGGGCTAGGGTTTAGGGGGTTAAATGGGTTAGGGTTTTAGGGGTTTAGGGGGTTAAATGGGTTCGGGGTTAAGGGTTAACGGTTTAGGGTTTAGGGGGTTAAATGGGTGGGGGGTTGGGAATTAGTGTTTAAGGAATTAGGGGTTAACGGTTAAAGCTGGTTTAGGGTTTAGGGGTTAAATGGGTTAGACGCACATTTAGAGGTTTAGGGGCTTGGGGGATTTAGAAATTAAGGATTTTAGCCAGGGGTTAGGGGTTAAGGGGTTAAGGGGTTAGAGGTTTAGGGTTTAGGGGTTTAAATGGGTTATAGGGGTTTAGAGGTTTAGGGGGTTAGGGGATTTAGTAGTTAAGGATTTTTGGGGTTAAGGGTTAGGGTAGGGGGTTAAATGGGTTAGGGTTTTAGGGGGTTAAATGTGTTAGGCCAGTTGGGAAATAGGGTTTAAGGGGTTAGGGGTTAAGGGTTTAGAGGTTTAGGGTTTATGGGGTTAAATGGATTAGGGGTTTAGGGGTTTAGGGGGTTAAATGGGTTAGGGGTTAAGGGTTTAAGGGTTAGTGGTAAAGGGTTTAGAGGTTTAGCGTTTAGGGGTTAAATGGGTTAGGGGTTTAGAGGTTTATGGTTTAGGGGGTTAAATGGGTTAGGGATTGGGAATTAAGGTTTAATGGGTTAGGGTTTAAGGGGTTATAGGTTTAGATTTTAGGGGGTTAAATGGGTTAGGGGTTTAGGGGGTTAGGGGATTTAGCAGTTAAGGATTTTAGGGGTTAGAAGTTAGGGGCTAATGGGGTTAGGTTTTAGGGGGTTATATGGGTTAGGGGTCGGGAATATGGGCACCCTCGACCAAAATGGCCCGAACCAAACACGCCTGGTCGGGCGAGCTCGCGTGGCGCGCCTGACTGAACGATGCCACAAGGGAGAAAACAGAAAATGGGCTGCCCAAACGTGCACATAGCACTCGGGTGGTCACAACTTAGCAAAATTGATACGAGTGCCCTCGAACGAAACGACCTGACCCAACCCGAATGCGCCCAGTCGGGCGACCTCACATGGTGCGACACGGCACGCCCAAACGAACAATTCCACAAGGGAGAAAACGGAAAACAGGCCACCCGAATGTGCACAAGGCTCCCGGGCAGTCACAACTTAGCAAAACTAATACGGGTGCCCTCGAAGGAAACGGCCCAACCCGAATGCGCCTGGTTGGGCGACCTCACACGGCGCACCTGACCGAATGATGCCACAAGGGAGAAAACGGCAAACAGGCCACCCGAATGTGCACAAGGCACCCGGGTGGTCACAACTTAGCAAAACTGATACAGACGCCCTCGAACGAAACATCCCGACCCGAACGCACCCGGTTGGGCGACCTCACACAGCATGCCCGACCGAATTACGATGCCACAATGGAGCAAATGGCAAACGGGCTGCCCGAACGTGCACAAGGCACCCGGGTGGTCACAACTTAGCAAAACTAATACAGGCACCCTCGAACAAAACGACCTGACCCGAACGCGCCCGGTTGGGCGACCTCCCACGGCGCGACACGATGCGCCTGATCGAATGAATATGCCACAAGGGATAAAATAGAAAACGGGCCACCCAAACGTGCACAAGGCACCCGGGCGGTCACAAATTAGCAAAAATGATACAGGCACCCTCAAACAAAATGGCCCGAACCAAACGCGGCTGGTTGGGCGACCTCGCATGGTGCGACATGGTGCACCCAACCGAATGATGCCACAAGGGAGAAAATGGCAAACGGGCCACTTGAATGTTCACACAGCACTCGGGCAGTCACAACTTAGCAAAACTGATACGGGCGCCCTCGAACGAAACGACCCAACCCGAATGCACCCGGTCGGGCGACCTCACACGGTGTGACATGACACGCCCGACCGAATGATGCCACAAGGGAGTAAACGGCAAACGGGTCACCCAAATGTGCACAAGGCACCTAGGCGGTCACAACTTAGTAAAACTAATACAGGTGCCCTCGAACGAAACGACCCGACCCGAACGCGCCCGGTCAGGCAAAATCACACGGCGTGCCCGACCGAACGATTCCATAAGGGAACAAATGGAAAACGGGCCGCCTGAACATGCACAAGGCACCCGAGTGGTCACAACTTAGCAAAACTGATACGAGCGCCCTAGAACGAAACAACTCGACCCGAACGCACCTGGTTGGGCGAGCTCGCACGACGCAACACGACGCACCTGACCGAATGATTATGCCACAAGGGAGCAAACAACAAACGGGTCTCCCAAACGTGTACAAGGCACCCAGGTGGTCACAACTTAGCAAAACTGATATGGGCGCCCTCGAACAAATTGGCCCGAACCGAACGTACCCTGTCAGACGACCTCGCACGGCGCGACACAGCGCACCTGACCGAGCGATGCCACAAGGGAGAAATCGACAAACGAGCCGCCTGAATGTGCACACAACACTTGGGTGGTCACAACTTAGCAAAACTGATACGGGCACCCTCGAACGAAATGGCCTGACTCGACTTGAACGCGCCCAGTCCGGTGACCTCACACGGCGCGCCCGACCTGAACGCGCCTGGTCGGGCGACCTCACATGGTGCACCCAAACGAACGATGCCACAAGGGATAGAGAAAACAAAAAACAGGCCACCCGAACATGCACAAGGCACCCGGGCGGTCACAACTTAGCAAAATTGATACAGGTGCCCTCAAACAAAATGGCCCAACTCGAACGTGCCCGGTCGGGCGACCTCACACGGCGCGCCTGACCGAATGATGCCACAAGGGAGAAAACATAAAATGGGCCACTGAACGTGCATAAGGCACCCGGGCAGTCACGGCTTAGCAAAAATGATATGGGCGCCCTCGAACGAAACGACCCAACCCGAACGCGCCCGGTCGGGCGACCTCACACGGCGCGACACGACGCGCCCGAACGAACGATGCCACAAGGGAGCAAATGGAAAATGGGCCACCTGAACGTGCACAAGGCACCCGGGCGGTCACAACTTAGCAAAACTGATACGGGTGCCCTCGAATGAAATGACCTGACCTGAACGCACCCAGTCGGGCAACCTCACACGGCGCGCCCGACCGAACGATGCCACAAGGGAGCAAACAGAAAATGGGCCACCCGAATGTGCACAAGGCACTCGGGCAGTCACAACTTAGAAAAACTGATACGTGCGCCCTCGAACGAAATGACCTGACCCGAACGCGCCCGGTCGGGCAACCTCACACGGCGCGACATGACGCGCCCGAACGAACGATGCCAGAAGGGAGAAAATGGAAAACGGGCCACCCGAATGTGCACAAGTTGGCACCTGGGCGGTCACAACTTAGAAAAATTGATACAGGCGCCCTCAAACAAAACGACCCCCCCCCCGAATGCGCCCAATCGGGCGACCTCACATGGTGCGCCCGACTGAATGATGTCACAGGGAAGCAAATGGAAAACAGGCAGCCCAAAGGTGCACAAGACACCCAGGCTGTCACAACTTAGCAAAACTGATATGGGCACCCTCGAACGAAACGACCCGACCCAAACATGCCCGGTCGGGTGACCTCACACGGCGCGCCCAACCCAACAATGCCACAAGGGAGAAAACAGCAAATGGGCCACCCGGTGCACAAGGCACTCGGGCGATCACAACTTAGCAAAAATGATACGAGCGCCCTCGAACGAAACAACCCTACCCGAATGCACCCGATCAGGTGACCTCACACGGCGCGCCCGACCGAATGATGCCACAAGGGAGAAAATGACAAACGGGTCACCTGAACGTGCACAAGGTACCCAGGTAGTCACAACTTAGCAAAACTAATACGGTTGCCCTCGAACAAAACAACCCGACCTGAAAGTGCCCGGTCAGGCGACCTCACATGGCGCAACACGGCGTGCCCGACTAAACGATGCCACAAGGGAGAAAACGGCAAACGGGCCGCCCAAACGTGCACAAGGCACCCGAGTGGTCACAACTTAGCAAAACTAATGCGAGAACCCTCGAATGAAATGGCCTGACCCAACCTGAACATGCCCAGTCGGGTGACCTCACATGGCGTGACACGATGCGCCCGAACCAACGGTTCCACAAGGGAGAAAATGAAAAATCGGCCACCTGAATGTGCACAAGGCACCCGGGCAGTCACAACTTAGCAAAATTGATATGTGCACCCTCGAACGAAATGACCCGACCTCAACACGCCCGGTTGGGTGACTTGACACAGCGCGACACGACGCGCCCGACCGAACGATGCCACAAGGGAGCAAATGGAACCCGGGCCGCTCGAACGTGCACAAGGCACCTGGGCGATCACATCTTAGCAAAAATGATATGGGCGCCCTCGAATGAAACGGCCCGACCCGACCCGAAGGCGCCCGGTCGGGCAACCTCACATGGCGCGACACGGTGCGCCTGAGCGAACGATTCCACAAGGGAGAAAAGGGCAAACGGGCCACCCAGACGTGCACAAGGGACCCGGATGGTCACAACTTATTAAAACTGATACGGGCGCCCTCGAATGAACGGCCCGACCCGAACACTTCCCTATAACAAGTATTTAGTG
Source organism: Pinus albicaulis (assembly GCA_034641835.2). Classification (NCBI taxonomy): domain Eukaryota; kingdom Viridiplantae; phylum Streptophyta; class Pinopsida; order Pinales; family Pinaceae; genus Pinus; species Pinus albicaulis. Next base: position 987,411,653 of record CM076570.1, read on the forward strand.
TGGAACCTTGTCTCGAAAACTCCAACAACCACATTAAATCTTATTGTGGAACCCAAAGCATCTAATTACTGGGCTTGGGAAAGAACCCTAGATTACACCTTTCACAAAACATTGAAAACCAATAATGCATAGTAATCCAAAATTATCCATAAAAGGATCATCAATGTTTCCACATTGTGCCACTAACAATTCATGTGCAATCATTAAAATATAAACTATAGGTTTTAAACAATCCACTATCAACGAAGCTCGACTATAATGAACCTTCTCATTGTCAACCTCTTAATCAAGCTTTTTCCAATCGATAAAAACAGGATAACATGCAAATTGAGTCAATGAACTATCCATAATCTAGAACAATCTATTGTTTCATATGCAGGATGCAAGGTTTTTATTTGAAATTATTATACATTGGTGCCTGTCTCTAATAAGTAGAAACAAAGTTATCTTATTCCCCTTTAATTTTCATCTATAGAGATGCAAGAGAAAACCTATACAAAATATGGATGCATACCTTTGTTTTTAGCTTGGACGCATCTTCTGTCCACACAACATTCGACTTCACCATGCCAATTTTCAATACACAAATACTTAGAATGTTGCACCACTTTTACACTTACTTAATCATTAACACTCACTACTTTCATACAAACGTCGCAAGAGCGACACATAGCCCAAACTATTTCAAGAGCGACACTTTTACTCCGAGCTGTCGCAATAGAAACGCTTTCCTCAAACATTGCAATAGCGACACTTAGCTCTACTCCGTCGCAATTCCGACACCTTTGCCCGATATGTCGCAATTCCGACACTTTTACCCGAACTGTCGCAACAACGACGCTTTCCTCAAATGTCGTAATAGTGACACTTAGCTCTCCTCCTTCGCAATTCTGACACTTTTTCCCAAATTTTCGCAATTCCGACGCTTTGCTACAAATGTCGAAAGACTGACACTAAATTCTAAGTGTCGCAATACCAACACTTGTCTCCAAATGTTGGTATAGCAACAGTTGTGGGCGGGATTTGAAAATTTGATAAAATTTGGGGAAATTTCCGACATTTGGTCAAAAGTGTCGGAATTTCCGCCAAATGTACTAGTGAAGAAAATAAAACTGCATTTTTCCCTTATCTAAATCAAAATCTGAGAGAAACCTACTCTAAGAGTTGGGAGTTTGCTTCTAAAACTGATTTTATGTGATGGTCTTCAACATTTCATTCTTCAACTTTATCTCTCTGAAGGTATCAAATATAGTCTTCTCTTTTTCCCCTGTAACAACTGTACTAGTTTGAATGGCTTGATGTTGATCTTGAGAAACTTTTTAAGTAGGAGTAGAAGTATTTTGACCATCTACATGTGTGGAAGGATGTGTCTCTTTACTAATAATAATTACTTCTTGCTCTAAATCCTTGCTAGGATTTAATTTTGGATTGAGATTTTTCTTCTTTCTGTAATGGATTTTGAATTCTTTGTTGGATGAGTCAGCCATTGGAGATGATTGATTTTCTATTATCCTTTTTCCTGCTCTCTCATGTGCAATAGGAGTCTGTAATGTTGATGTAGACACTATTTTTTCTTCAGCTTCCTGTAAAGTACCCTCAGTTCATTCAATATTATTCATATATCTCTCAATTTATGGTCTATTTGTATGAAAATAAGATGTAGATTTTTTCTCTACCCTTAGTTTACAAATGACACCAATTGGATCATATGACCATGTGAAACTAAGGCGGAATTGTATCTCTTTCAGTAATTTGTTCACTTCCTCCCCTGTTTTCCTACTATTATAAATAAAAGGTCCAATATGTGTTTTAAATTTTGAACTGTGACTTCTTTTTAGCAAACACAAAATGTACTTCATCAGCATTAAGAATTTTTTTGATGTATTCTAATGCAAAATTCCTCATTGGGAGGAATTTTAGCACCTTGTAAGGGGGAAGCTTGTTGAAAAGTGTAACTAGGTTGGTTTTCATGTTGCCTATGTAATTATGAAAAGAATATGTCAAAGATAATAAAATGTATTCTTGGTGTACTTTCTTCATGGGTTTCATGAGAAAGATTTTATTATTATGTAGATAAACTTCTTCTTGATGTCTACTAGGCTTGAGTATAGAATATAGTTATAAGTGTCATGGATGTATATGAAGGAACCTATCATCAAATCATGTCAAGAACCTTGTATCACCTCCAAGAATATATGGAAGGAATGACTACAGACAGACCTCTCCCAAACACTGGAAGAAAAATCTATTATAAAGTGTTATAGTCGGCCCAGATTCAGATAAGAAGTCAACCTACAAGTATAATAACAGGTCGGCCTAAAAGTTGAATAATCATATGTATATATACTTCCGTTCCTGCGAATAAAAGACACACAATAAAATATGAATTCTCTCTGAAATGGCATAGCATAACAATGTGGTCAAATGTTAAACGGTGATCTCAGTAATAAGTAATGCGGTCAAATATTAAACGATGACCTCATCAATAAGAAGTGCGGTCAAATGTTAAACGGTGACCTCAGCAATAAGAAGTGAGATAAAAATGTTAAACGGTGATCTCAGAAAGAAGAACTGCGGATGGAAAACAATTTACAGTGCAGATGATAAACATTACGGATCTCTTGAATTGTTAGTTAAAAGGAAGAAAAATGTGGATTTGTCTTGGGAACAGAAAAAGTGAATATCTCACAGCATTGGTAAGCAAAAGTTTATTTAAGAAGAATTGCGATCATACTTCAATGACAAATGCGGAATTTTATATGGGTATAATACAAAATTATATATGAATAACAGTAATGGCTCCAGAATAGAAAAAGGATGTGAATTAATAAGAAGGAAAAACTGTGGTCAATTCTAGAAAGATTGTAGTCAATTCTCTCACATGAACAATATTGGAGACACAAAAGAAGCTGGAAGAAGAATTATGAACAGTACAAGAAAGTTCATGTCACCAAAAAGGATGGGGGTGGATGGAAAGAGGGAGTAAGAGATCATTAAGAATAGTATCTCTCATAATAAGTCTCTTTATGGCTCCTAGATCCTGCTTAATATTTGATGCGATGTGACATCATGGAAGTATAAGAAACAAGAAACTCATATGATCATGAGGGTAACAAAATCATGGGATAATTATGTTACTTCACTCATCAACCTAGGATTTTTATGGAAGAATACAAGTTGAAAGCAACAGTTTTGCAGAACTCAAACATTTGAAGAAAAGGAAGAACCTGATTCAAAGAAAATCTAATAAAGAAGAAACAAAGGATCTACACTACGATTGAGATCATCTTCTTATTTAAGTGATTTCTGTTGGTTATTTCATAGGAAGAAGTATAGCATCCTGATAAAAGCATGGTAGGATCTCTTGGTGAATCAGCTCTGGTAAAACCTCTCTTATAACATTACTAATGGAAAATAGTCATCAAGAGTAAGGGTCATCATGGAAATAGATTTCTGGGATATTGATGGAGCAGGCTTAAAGAATGAAGCTCTTCATTCTTGAGAAATTGCTACAGGATGAATCAAAGGAAAAGGGTATGAGGTATGTATATATTTATATGCTAACATTGGATTTTGTGAAGTCATGTCATATGATTGCAGGTAATGGACTTCTATATTTAGAAGTATGATCTATGAAGGAGTATCTCTCAGTGCACGGACATATGAAATCAACATAACATGTCCTCATGGAATATGAGGTGGTTGTATATGAACAAGAAACTAGAAAGGTTGTAAGTTCCTGGGAATGGAAAATGTGAAAAAAAGAAGAGATCATGAAATGCAACCATGTCAAGAGGCAGTTATCATCCAGAAGCCTAGAAGATGTGACTTGGAAATATCCTGGGAAGATATGTAGACTCTGACAAGAGTCTGGTAAATAAGAAGACCCTTGACAAAACATATCATTAGGAGATGCGCCAATCTATATGAAGGATGTCAATGCCTACAGAAAGATTTCATGGTGAAAGATCAACACTAAGGTAACTTTTTTTCTAAAATTTCATATGTATATGCTTATCTGGATGAATTTATGTAGGGTTGCTAATCATAAGAAATGATTTATGATCCTTGGGGATGATTCAAAGGAAAGCAACATGGCATAACGGTGGACCAGATGAGGAAGACTGATGAATCACTTTCTGATAGTGGACATGACTCGTAAGTGAAAGTGATGGATGATCTATGCCCTATGAATCCAAAAGTTGAATATTCCTCAATATCGAAATCCATGACATCGAGGAGAGGAAATCTTCATGAGTAGTTGGATTGCTGCTGCAGGACCCTGGTTGATGAGGATCCTGGTGGTAAGTTTCTTTCTTGGAAGAAACTTGAAATATGTCCTTCTTGTGTTAAGAGGGAGTGACGTATGTGATTCTATATTACATGTTGCATGCACTAGACTAGGACTAATAGTCGTAAGTCTTAGTGAAGGCCATGTGAAGAGAATGGATAGACACATCATTCTGGTCTTCACCTAGAATACAGAATGGAGGATTGGGTAATCATCTAGCATTCGATACTCTTCGAGAATGAGATAGGGCATTCAAGATAAGAGTAGTCATGGACCGATATTCTTTGAGGGCTAGCTACCCAAGAGAAGAATTGTCCAAGAAGGTCATACTCTAGGAACACTTAGGTGGGGTACATACATTGGAGATACAATGACTATGGTGTCTATTAATCATGTGTCTCACCAGCATTGCAGCCTATTGTCTCTTTGAGAGATGGGGTTGTTAGTCAAGGCCTTGCACTAGGACAATGTTGGTTGATATGATGCTATACAGATGTGATTACTAATCTGATTCTTCTTATGAGATTCTTCATTTTGAAAGTAACCATGTACCTGTATGAATACCTCCCTAGTTAAGAGGGAGTGTTGAAAAGTGTAACTAGGTCGGTTTTCATGTTGCCTATGTAATTATGAAAAGAAGATGTCAAAGATAATAAATATTCTTGGTGTACTTGCTTCATGGGGTTCATGAGCAAGATTTTATTATTATGTAGATATATTTCTTCTTGATGTCTACTAAGCTTGAGTATAGAATATAGTTATAAGTGTCATGGATGTATATGAAGGAACCTGTCATCATATCATGTCAAGAACCTTGTCTCACCTCCAAGAATATATGGAAGGAATGCCTACAGATAGACCTCTCTCCAACGTTGGAAGAACAAGCTATTATAAAGTGTTATAGTCGGCCCAAATTCAAATGAGAAGTCGGCCTACAAGTATAATAATAGGTTGTCCTAAATTTTGAATAACCATATGTATATATACTTATGTTCCTGCAGATAAAAGACACACAATACAATATGGATTCTCTCTAAAATGACATAGCATAAGAATGCGGTCAAATTTTAAATGATGATCTCAGCAATAAGTAATGTGGTCAAATATTAAACGATGACCTCAGCAATAAGAAGTGAGGTCAAATGTTAAACGGTGACCTCAACAATAAGAAGTGCGGTCAAAATGTTAAACGGTGATCTCAGTAAGAAGAAGTGCGGATGGAAAACAATATACAGTGAAGATGATAAACATTGCGGATCTCTTGAATTGATAGTTAAAAGGAAGAAAAATGTGGATTTGTCTTGGGAACAAAAAATGCGAATGTCTCACAGCGCTGGTAAGAAGAATTTTATTCAAGAATAATTGTGGTCATAATGCAATGACAAATGCGGAATTTTATATGGGTATAATACGGAAGTATATATGAATACAAGTAATGGCTCTAGAACAGAAAAAGGATGTGAATTGATAAGAAGGAAAAACTGTGGACATTATAGAAAGATTGCAGTCAAACTATATCTAGTTTAAATTCTGGAAGAAATATATATTGTGTGATAGAATGTGACATAATCAGGACTAAGATACAAGTGTAAGGGTTATGATGAATTCTGAAATGTAAAGTAAGGAAGGTAAATCTGTGATTTACCTTTCCATAATAAAAGTGCTACTCCTTCCTAAATTATGTGTCTTGTGCACTTTGATAATTGACTTGATGAAAGATTAACTAAGAGAATACATAAGAAACACAAGCAAGCTCACAAGTAATTATCAAGAAGAGAATTTGTATTAACCTTAATCCCTCAAAAATCTCATCATGGTATCAAAGATTTGGTTACAAGGGCTATCAATGATACAATCCACTTCAGTTTGGAGGTTAAAATCTCATCTTGGTTACATTACAGTGCTTATAGCTCAAAAATTACAAAACATGTCACCTACATCACAGGTTCGGTGATACTTCAGTTCTACATACATGTATATGAGTTTCAAAAAGGAAGCAGATCTCAGATAGCACTGTTTCATCCTTGAAGAATACAGTCTAAAATTTTAGCTACATGAATGGATGACATGTGATCTCAAGTCTGGAACAGCCTAGGAAGAAGATCATTCAAGGAATACCAAGGAAAATATCTCCTCTTCACTTGCCAAGTAAGTATCTTTCATTTTCATTTTAATTTTTGTTTAATGACATCGATTTGCAAAGAGATACATAAGGTGGTTGTACTACCGAAGATCCTTTCATGAAACAAGGAGGATAGTCATGGTCCTCATAGATAAGGGCCTCCTTTGAATTCATGGAAAGGAACTCTTAAGGTTCTCTCACATGAACAATATTTGAGACACAAAAGAAGCTAGAAGAAGAATTGTGAATAGTACAATAAAGTTCATGTCACCAGAAAGGATGGAAGGAGTGGATGGAAAGAGGGAGTAAGAGATCATTAAGAATAGTCTCTCTCATAATAAGTCTCTTTATGGCTCCTAGATCCTTCTTAAGATTTGATGTGATGTGACATCATGGAAGTGTAAGAAACAAGAAAATCGTATGATCATGAGGGTAACAAAATCATGGGATAAGTAAGTTACTTCACTCATCAACCTAGGGTTTCTATGGAAGAAGAAAAGTTGAAAGCAATAGTTTTGCAGAACTCAAACATTTGAAGAAAAGGAAGAACCTGATTCAAAGAAAATCTAAGAAATAAGAACCAAGGGATCTACACTACGATTGAGATCATCTTCTTCTTTAAGTGCTTTATGTTGGTTATATGATAGGAAGCAGTCTAGCATCCTGATAAAATCATGGTAGGAGCTCCTGGTGAATCAAGTCTGGGAAAACCTCTCTGATAACATTACTAATGGAAAACAATCATCAAGAGCAAGGGTCATCACGGAAACATATTCCTGGAATATTGATGGAGCAGGCCTAGAGAATGAAGCTCTTCATTCTTGAGAAATAACTACAGGATGACTCAAGGAAAAAGGGTATGAGGTATGTATATATTTATATTCCAACATTGGATGTTGTGAAGTCATGTCATATGGTTGTAGGTAATGGACTTCTGTATTTAGAAGTATGATCTATGAAGGAGTATCTCTCAGTTCACGGACATATGAAATCAACATAATATGTCCTCATGGAATATGAGGTAGTTGTATATGAACAAGAAACTAGAAAGGTTGTAAGTTCCTGGGAATGGAAAATGTGCAGAAAATAAAAGATTGTGAAATGCAACCATGTCAAGTGGCAGTTATCATCTAGAAGCCCAGAAGATGTGACTTGGAGATATCTTGGGAAGATATGTAGATTCTGACAAGAGTTTGGTAAATAAGAAGAACCTTGACAAAACATATCATTAGGAGATGTGTCAACCTGTATGAAGGATTTCAATGCCTACAGAAAGATGTCATGGTGAAAGATCAATACTAAGGTAACTTTTGTTCTAAAAGTTCATATGTATATTTTTATCTGGATGAATTTATACAGGGCTGCTAATCATAAGAAAGGATTTATGATCCTTGGGGATGATTCGAAGGAAATTAACATGGCATAATGGTGGACCAAATGAGGAAGACTGATGAATCATTTTCTGATAGTGGACATGACTCGCAACTGAAAGTGATGGATGATCTGTGCCCTATGAAGCCAAAAGTTGAAGATTCCTCAATATTTAAATCCATGACATCGAGGAGAGGAACTCTTCATGAGTAGTTGGATTGCTGATGCAGGACCTAGTTGATGAGGACCCTGGTGGTAATTTTATTTCTTGGAAGAAACTTTAAATATGTCCTTCCCGTGTTAAGAGGGAGTGGTGTATGTGATTCTCTATTACATGTGTCATGCACTAGACCAGGACTAACAGTCATAAGTCTTAGTGAAGGCCATGTGAAGAGAATGGATAAACACATCATTTTGGTCTTCACCTAGAAGACATAATGGAGGATTGGATAATCATTTGGCATTTGATACTCTTTGAGAATGAGATAGGGAATTCAAGATAAGAGTAGTCGTGGACCGATATTCTTTGAGGGTTGGATACCCGAGAGAAGAATAGTCCAAGAAGGTCATACTCTGGGAACACCTAGGTGGGGTATGTATCTTGGAGAGACAATGACTATGGTTTCTATTAGTCATGTGTCTCGCCAGCATTGTAGCCCATTGTATCTTTGTGAGATGGGGTTGTTAGTCAAGGCCTTGCACTAGGACAATGATGGTTGATATGATGCTATATAGATGCGATTACCAATCCAATTCTTCTTATGAGATTCTTCAGTTTGAAAGTAACCATGTACCTATATGAATACCTCCCTAGTTAAGAGGGAGTGTTGAAAAGTGTAACTAGGTCAGTTTTCATGTTGCCTATGTAATTATGAAAAGAAGATGTCAAAGATAATAAAATGTATTCTTGGTGTACTTGCTTCATGGGTTTCATGAGCAAGATTTTATTATTATGTAGATAGACTTCTTCTTGATGTATACTAGACTTGAGTATAGAATATAGTTATAAGTGTCATGGATGTATATGAAGTAACATGTCATCAGATCCTGTCAAGAACCTTGTCTCACCTCCAAGAATCTATGGAAGGAATACCTACAGACAGACCTCTCTCCAACGCTAGAAGAACAAGCTATTATAAAGTGTTATAGTCAGCCCATATTCAAATGAGAATTCAGCCTACAAGTATAATAACAGGTTGGCCTAAAAGTTGAATAATCATATGTATATATACTTCTATTCCTGCGGATAAAAGACACACAATACAATACGGATTCTCTGTGAAATGACATAGCATAACAATGTGGTCAAATTTTAAATGATGACCTCAGCAATAAGTAATACAGTCAAATATTAAACGATGACCTTAGCAATAAGAAGTGCAGTCAAATGTTAAACGGTGACCTCAACAATAAGAAGTGCGGTCAAAATGTTAAACGGTGATCTGAGAAAGAAGAAGTGTGGATGGAAAAAAATATACAGTGTAGATGATAAACATTACGGATCTCTTGAATTTTTAGTTAAAAGGAAGAAAAATGCAGATCTGTCTTGGGAACAGAAAATGAGAATGTCTCACAGCGTTGGTAAGCAGAAGTTTATTCAAGAAGAATTGCGGTCATACTGCATTGAAAAATGTGGAATGTTATATGGGTATAATATAGGAGTATATATGAATACAAGTATTGGCTCCATAACAGAAAAAGGATGTGAATTGATAAGAAGGAAAAATTGTGGTCAATTCTGGAAAGATTGTGGTCAAACTATATCTAGTTTAAAGTCTGCAAGAAATATATATTATGTGATATAATGTGACATCATTAGGACTAAGATACAAGTGTAAGGGTTATGATGAATTCTGAAATGTAAAGTAAGGAAGGTAAATCTTTGATTTACATTCCCACAATAAAAGTGCTACTCCTGCCTAAATTTTGTGTCTTGTGCATTTTGATAATTGACTTGATGAAAGATTAACTAAGAGAATACATAAGAAACAAAAGCAAGCTCACAAGTAATTATCATGAAGAGAATTTGTATTAACCTTAAGCCCTCAAAATTATCAACAAAGCTCACAGCCATAGACTCTGGGTTATGTGTAATTCTAATAGAGATGCTAATCTCCTATTCTGGCTTGATCTGATATTTGCAACACTTTTTTGATTTCTTCAATGATCCTAGGCTTTGTAGTGTTGTTTAGTACACTGAGTGTTGGATGTAGAAACAATTCTACAAACTTCTTATATGAATATTCCTTTTTTTCCTTCATCACTAATGTAGTCCAGAAAATAACTGATTGTTGAATTCCCTCCTCATCCAGTTTATGTAATGAAAACTTGAATTTGTCTCCCTGAGAATATAAAAACAGATAAACTAACACAATGGCATATTTGAATACCTCTTCAGTTGGGAATTTAACAAACTTCTCATGAATGGAATCTGCAATGAATTTACTGAAATTGAATATGATGGAGGGTTTGGAATCTGTGGAGAAAATGGACATTAATCCTTTGATGGCTTCATCTACCCATTGGTATGAATAATAACCAAGAAGGTAAGAGATAATTGTGATGATTTGTTTGGCTCTTTTAGGGAAAATGGATTATGGAAATGGAGGATTTTTCTTGGGTAATGGAGCATTTTAAGTCATAAACAGCTCAAGGGTTTCAGCCCTTGTTGCAAAATATAATTTCTGATATATTTCAATCAGTGCTTCTTGAGAAAATGGAGTGGCATTCTCTATGATGGGGGCTTGAATCATTTGCTCTATGTTTTGGTTAGTTATGGTTACTAAAATTTCTCCTGTAGCAGTGATAATAGCTCTTTGGTTTGGCACATACCATGCTTGGCATTTTCTGAAAAATTATGGGGCACTATGGGTGTGAGGAAATATATAATATGGAAATTTTGAATCCCACAGCCCTATATCATCATATTTATATATAAATTTATCCTCTAACCAACAATACATTTCAAATAATTCAAGCTCACAAAGGGTTTCATGGATATTATATTCTTTATCTGCTAATGGTATATGATGGAAGTCAATTTGAGGATGAAGTAGCAAAATTACTGGTTCTTTGTTCTTTAGAGGCATGACTGGCTCTGTTTGAATGGTGGAGGATTTTCTGATGGAGAAATGGAGGTTGAGATTGACAGAAAGCTCTACAAATTTAAAAACGTCGAAAACTGCAAAGGAGGCTTTAGACAATGGTCAGATTTATTTTTGGAGTTTTGGCGATGTACAAAGCAGAGTGAATGAAAATGAAGGTTTAAACATGTTTTTACGATGAATCTATAGACAATTTGGTTTATTTCCCATTGAAAGAGGTGCAGGTACGTTAGCATTGAATTTAATTCGCTAATCGTTATAGGAGCATGGGAATTCAATTGATTGGACAGTGACACAGTCCATGTGGCATGACACAAATGGTAGGCGAGGCAGTGGTTTCATTCAGCGGATAAGTGAGATTTCGAAGGGGCCTATCAATGATAAATGGTTTTATGGGGGGGGGTGCGAAATCATGCAGGGTTTCCAAGTAGCCATGGGGTCAGGTTATTAAAAGCACCCTTTTCGGAACCCCCCCCCCCACCTCCCGACGTTAAGTTTCGGATGATGAGGGGGGGTCAAAGTCATGTACAAGCCGTTGGATTTGGTCGCAATGTGATGGATGAACAGTGAGATGGGAGGTGGTTAACATATAGCGGCGATTAATGAATGGTGGGGTAGGAGGATATTAAATATGATATGACTTGGATGTTTGATGGGGTAGGGGTATGTATCGTGTCAGACAGTTAATGGTAGATGATGCGTAGGATAAATCATATGGTTTTGAGAATGATATTTCAAATTTTTGAAGAATAAACATTCATAAAGTATGTAGTTTGAAATAATTTTCTTGGCAATCCTTTCCTTTTCTCAGTGAATATAGCAACAGCTTATGAGTTTTCTATGAAATGCAGAGTTTTATTGGGATTGTAAAAACAAGCTTTCTCCTTCAACTAGACTTTGTGAATAGAATGGAAGAAAAATTGCTTTATTTGATAATGGAAATGTAAAGATTTTCCATAAGCAGTTAAAAAAATCTTAATTGACCTATATGAGATGAAAAACCTTACTTTTGACCTCTAAATGGTGATGAAATTATGTGAAGGAGCAGCATATCAAGATGAGACTTCTTCAGTGACCAAAATTATTTCTGAAAACTAACTGAAAAGGAAAAAATGTTGACTAAGGACCTAATGAAAAACTCTCAAAAGAGTTATTTTTTATCACGGATAAATTGAATCTAATAGTGACAACTATGTAGGCTAAGCGTGAGCATAGGAAAGGGTGTGTGTTATTCACAATACATATTTCTAGTGACAAAGGTAAGGAAGTTGATGATGTGGATGTCTTGAGCAGGTAGCCAATTTTACAACAGTTTCAAGATGTGTTTCCAGCAGATATTTTAGAGTTGCCACCTCAAAGAGAAGTGGAATTTTCTATTGAGCTAGTACCAGGGGCAGAACCAACATCAAAGGCACCATACAGGATGAGAACACTAGATTTAGTGGAATTGAAGATGCAGTTGAAGGAGATGCTTGACAAGGGATACATTGGGCCAAGTGTGTTACTGTGGGGTGCATCAGTGTTGTTTGTGAAGAATAAGTATGGTACTCTCAGGTTATGCATTGATTACAAGCAGTTGAACAAGGTGACCATCAAGAACAAGTATCCGTTGTCGAGGATTGATGACTTTTTTTATCAGTTAAATGGAACAGTAGTATTCTCAAAGGTTAATCTAAGATCAGGATACCATCACGTACACAACAAAGAAGAGGATATTTACAATATAAATTTCAATACTAGGTATGGGAATTATGAGTTTTTTTTAGTTCCTTTTGGTTTGACTAATGCTCCAGCTACTTTTATGTGCTTTATGAATAATGTGTTGTGTCCTTATCTAGAAAAGTTTTTTATTGTATTCATTGATGACATATTGATATATTTTAGGAATGAGGAAGAAAATTCCAAACACTTAAAAACGGTATTGAGGTTTCTAAGAGAGCATCAGTTGTATGCCAAGCTTATAAAATGTGGTTTCTTTCAGGCAGAGGTACATTATTTGGGACATGTTGTTTCCAAGGAAGGCATGGCAGTGGATCCAGAAAATATAAGGTCTATCATGGAATGGGAAGCTCCTAGAAATGTGGATGAGGTAAGGTCATTTATGGGATCATAAGTTATTACAAGAGGTTTATCATAAAATTCTCGAATATTTCTTATCATATCACATCATTGCAAAGGAAAGGCAAGAAATTTGAATGGACAGAGGAATGCATGGTTAGTTCTGATCAGTTGAAGCAGTTGTTGACAAATGCTCCATTTCTTAAGATTGTAGATCTGGAAAAAGAGTTTTTAGTGTGCACAAATGCTTGCAAGAGAGAACTTGGTGGAGTCTTGATGCAGGAAGGACAGGTGGTATGCTATGAGTCACAGAAACTGAATGAGCACGAGCAGAATTATCTAACACATGATCTTGTTTTGGTAAATATCATCCATGAATTGAAGATATGGAGTCACTATCTTCTTGGCCAGAGGTTTGTACTGATGAGCGATCATAGTGGATTGAGTTATCTATTTTACGAACCGAATCTGAATGCAATGCAAGCTAGATGTTTGGCCACAATCAGTGAGTTTGACTTCAAGATAAGGTACATAAAATGTAAAGAGAACATGGTTGCAGATTCTCTTAGAAGGCAGATACAAGGAAACCACATAGCAGCTATGAGTTATTATGGGACGGATTTACAAGATCGGATCTTACAGGCAGGTCAACAGGATGACAAGTACATGGATCTTAGGCATAGGTTACTGCATGGTTCAGGTGATCAGGATGTGGACTAGCATCTCACAATAGATGGTTTGGTCAGATTTATGGATAGGATATATGTGCCAGGGAAAAGTTAACTCAAGAATATTATCTTGAGGCAATTTCATGTTAAGCCATATTTAGGTCACCTGGGATATCAAAAGACATTGACAGCGGTGAAGAATTTCTACTATTGGCTTAACTTGAAGAAAGAAGTGGCAAATTTTGTGGCTATTGGATTGTCAACATGTAAAAGCAGAGTGTAAGCATGCAGGTGGTCTACTACAGCCGATTCTAATTCCATAGTGGAAATGGGAGTCGTTTCCATGGATATATGTTACACAACATTTTTTCACTGTCCCTGCAATCCCCATATCGCCCATTGGAGGGTCATTTCCATGATCAATAATTAGTGTCATGCCTTGCAAAGACCATCATTAATTCCCTTTACATGAGAGTAATATTCCTTCTGTTGACAATTTCCTGAGCAGAAACCCAAAAACACTTGTTTTTTCCCTGGCGCGGGTAGTCAATTATGCCCTCGCACCAACCAAGAAGATTAACACTGGGCCCATGCTAGCTGGCACTCTGTCCTAGTTTGCCACCTACACCAAGTTGTTTTGGGAATTTTTTTTAAATATAGAAGTGGAGGTTCCATTACAACAACCTTGTGGATGAGTCATTGGGAGTGGTTGAGTTGATAAACCACGGATTCCCTCCTTTAGCTTATGGTTTCCTCTTCTCATGGGAACCTCCTAAAGGATAGGCCTCCCTTCCACCTTTGTAGGGATCCCAAACCTCCTCCTTTCCCTCTATATAAAGGAGCTCTCTCCCTTGACATAAGCTAGCTAAATAGATGAATAGTTGAATTGTTAGACAGAGAAGAGCAAGAAGGAACACCCTTGAGAGAGCTTGAGTCCATGCCTTCATCTCGTCTGAATTCCCTAACGAGTTGAGACGTGCTTCGACTAAACCCCGCTTGAGGAGACTGTGACTTCAAAGCCTATGTTGTATCTCTTCTTTCTTATTAATACAATTAAGTGACTATTTTCTGGTTCCCTTTTGTGTTATGTTTTCATGTAATGCATTTGCTAGATCCTCTTTGACTGACTAGTGATTATGAATGATCTTATTTTGTCATATGATGTGCTCGTCTATTGTCTCTTGTGCAAGTATCTGAGCGTGACTGCGGGAGGATTGTGACTTGCCAAGACAGGAGCGAGAGGCCACCACCATTGCAACTACGTCTCAACAGCGTTGGACTAAAGGTAGGACATCTATTGTATCTGATTGTCATTCAATAATTAGGAATCAACACTTTAGCATGTTTGTTTGTTGCTAGACCCACCCTAGCGCTAGAGGGATCATCTCTATCCACAGAGGGGATTTACCTGCTCAAAAAATTGTCAACTCCACTGGAGATCAGTGTGAGATTGTCGTTTCAGCCTATTTGGGTCGACTTCGGTCATTGGCTTACTTATTTATCTTTTCTGGTCTGATTGCTTGTTTTTCATTCCCTGTTCAACTCCAGAGTGTCAGGCTTGACCTTTTCTCATTGAGTTTTTGGTTTTTCCTTTGTTTTCCCATAGTAAACTGGCTTGGCATGGTTTTCCTTTGAATAGTCACGCCAATTGGTGTAGGTTTCTCATTTTGCAGTCGTGTCAACCCCTATAAGACGCGGATTACAGCCTTACAGTCACGCTAACCTCTGTAGGATTTGGCTTGACCTCATTAAGGAGCCTTTCGGTCCTTTTTGCTTGCTTATGGATTTTTTTTCATGGGTACTTTTACCTTTGTGATTTTTTTTTATAGTTGACAACTTTCTTTTCTCAATCGTTTGTCAATCCTCTTATCAGTGTGAATTCAACCCTTAGGGCTTCTAGGTTTCTGGGTGCACTGAGCCTTTTGTTTGGAATCAAGTCGGTTCGATTGTTGTCAGTCTTGTTTTTTTAATTGATTGCACTTGGTTTTCTTGATATTTTCGAGTGATTGCCTTGGTTTCAGAGTCATTTTTTTTTTATTGATTCTTCGCCTCATCACTCCAAGCATATATTACATTGCTTGTTGGGGATCATTTTGGAAAAATTTTGATTTGGAAGATTGTGGCACTTGTTTGGGTGTTTTTGTTGATTGAGTCGTTCAAATTCATTCCTCATATTCACGTACTCGAACTTGTCTTGGTTTTTGTTTTCGTGTTATTAGTGCATCGAGTACTTTTTTTCATTAAAAACAAAAAAACAAAAAAAATTATTGCATTCTTCCTTCTATTCTAAAGTGAAAAGTCTCTTTTGCATAACTAGTATTGCATAATCTAGGAAAGAGTTTTCAATTTCTTTGGATTGCATTAGGTGCATTAGTGGATTTCTTCGCATATTGTCATTGTTTGCTATTGTTTGGAAAGATCTCTATCCTTCTCATATCTAGCATTAATTGAATGGAAATTGTATTCATTTTCATATAGTTTTCATTTAGGAATTTGAGATCCAAATACGATAGGGCCTGTAAATTGAAACATAATCCAAGATCAACTATAAAATGTATTCAATTAACCTAAGGAAGCATTGAAACTTAACGCAACATCTTAGTGGTCTAGGCTAGAGACGTGTTCCAGCGTCTTAAAACCTAGTAGTTGTCGTTCGCCTTTTGGCTTTAGACAGCGGTATGGACTTGTGCTCCTCGTACCTTTGCATATATAAAGGGAGACCCCTATAAGTTGTAATCCTTTTATCCATAAGAAGCTGAGTTTGTCACCTTGTAACCATGATACATCGGACATAGCATTCGGGGAGACTGCCTGCACTTACGTTAAGTCCTTGGTCATTTCTCTTTCATTTGATCACCAAGGTGTATATGGCAGTTCACAGATACCTGGTATACCCTCTTGCTTAGATACCTGAGTTGTCATTTTTTATCCTTTTGTGACTCCTTAAAAAGGGAAGAGATCATCGAGCATTTTTTCTTTTACGCTTGTTTCAAGATTGAAAGTGACTAGAGTCACCTTTTTCCTGTTTCTCGACTCTTAAAATATGAAACAGCAAAATTTGGTTTCAGTGTCATAAAATTTATCACTACGATTACATGCCCGTTAAAAGAATTTTACTTCGCCTGTTTTGTTTTTCCTTGGTTTTTGATCTTGGACCCTTTTTTTGGTTATCTTTTTCTTTTCTGTTCGAAGCTCGGTCATAGTGGTGGAACCACCAGTTTCGTCATCCTCACTGTCTCCTAGTGGTGGTTCTGTTCCGGACGTTTCTTTTGAAACTCCTCAGTCCACTAGGTCTGCTGAGTCAGCACAGCCTATTCTCCTATTTTTCCAGCCCCTTGCTACTCGATCTCCTCTTGAAGATTTAGTTCAGTATAATTGGCCTCCTTCAGGTGCTTGGTCTCGTTTCGGGGAAGAAGGAGATTTTCCTCCTCTTACATTGAGATCACCATTTTTTGCTGCTACTGTACCTCCCAGCCCCCGTACTCTCTTTGAATATATTATGGCAGCGTCAGACATGGATTCATCTAGTCCTGCTGACAGTGAAGGAATTCCTGCTTGTACAGAAGAATACCAATTGTTTCCTAAAGATTTCCCTCATCTATCTACTCAGTCTTCTCCATCGTCGGTGTCATTACCGCCTGGGTATATGTCTTTAAGTCAGATTATATCTGGCGTTGCATCCATTTCACGATCCAGTCCATCTGTTCCTCCTCAGAGCTTTGTCCTCCCATCGTTGGGGTTATCGCCTTCGACACCCGTTTCATCGGTTACAGTTACGTCTGTTCCAGTGAAACCTATTGTTTGTGTAGCTTCATCTACACCAGTTGTTACGACTCAGTCGTCTGGATCTTCTCACATTCACAGGTCGATTCTTCAGAGTCCTACGAGGTCTGTTGATCCCGGTCTGAGTAGTTCACAATCTCGTGCCGTGGGGGCCCCACCTGCTTCTAGTGTAGTTTCCTCTACTCCAGTGCTTCCTGGAAGACTTACATTCGAGGAGTACTTGTTGGCTGTTCAACAACAGAATACTCCGAGTTCTCAGCCACCTCCTTGTCATCCTCATATCCATCATTATGATGCTGTCGGTACCCCCATTTATGAATTCCCACATCATTATGATGTTTACAGTAATCCTATTTATTTGCCTCTGATTGATCCTTATTAGGCCGTTTATGATCCTTATCAGACTGTTCCTCATCTTGGACCTACTCTACCAGCACAATCCTCGGGCTTACAAGGACAACCCTCCATGGGACAACCTTTGGCTCAACAACGTTTTTCCTCGAGTCCACAAGTACAACCTTCAGGTCCACCTTTTGTCCAACACGGACAACCCTCCGGTCTATCTGGTCAACCTCAGAATCAACCAGGGCCATCTTATTCTCCTGGGGGGCAAATGCAGCAACCATAGGGACAACCTTTTGCACTGCAACAACCAAACGTTTCGTATGGTCAAAATTTTGTGCAACAAGGACAACCCTCCGGTCCTTCTCCGGGTCAACCTAGTTATCAAGGACAACCTGCTGGGCCTTAGTATCTAGTTCACCAGGCTCAACAGACAGTTCTACCTATTTATCCGAATCAGCCAGTTCAACCCGCTCAACAGCCAATTTTACTTGGTTATCTGAATCAGCCAAGTCCATCTGCTCAGCAGCCCGCTCAACCTGCTCAGCAGGGCCTGCCTGTTCAACCACAGGGCATTTATTATCCCCAAGGTCAATATCAGCCGGTATATAATATACCCCAAGATTTTTACCCTCAAAATCAACCTCCATTGGTCTATAATCAACCGCAAAGCCATGCTTACATTCCGTAACAAAATCCATATGTTGCTCAACCTGGACCTCAATGGTCTCCTCATACTCAATATCCTTGTCCTCAACCCCAGCATCAACAGAACTATCCTGCAAATCCCTATGATGAGAACCCTCCGGGGAAGAATATATGGGGGAAAAATCCTTCTCGAACTGGGTGGAATGTGAATAGGGTCCTTATCAGAGACCTCCCATGACTTTCAATCCTCAATTACCGTTTCTTGCTATGTTGGAGTTATCGAATGTTTCCAAGCGGACGAATGACCCCATTCTTCATAATCCATATTAGCCTCCGGTTTCGACCAATATTCATGGTGGTTGTCCTAAGTTTGAGGGAAAAGCTGGCGAAGATCCCCAAGTGCATGTTATGACTTACCATTTGTGGTGTTCCTCTAACTCTTGGGTCGATGATTCTATTCGACTGCGTCTTTTCCAGTGAACTCTTACTGGTGCCGCTGCAAAGTGGTACATTGAGTTGTCGCATGGTGTCTTCCAAGATTTCAATTCTTTAGCTATGGCTTTCCTTACTCATTTTTACTTACTGATCCGCTATGAGACCGGGACACACCTCCTTACTTCATTGAAACAGGACCGAGCTACTCATATCTCGGATCATATTCATGAGTGGAGACATCATCGTCACATGATCAAGTTTGAAATTCTTGATCAAATTATAACTCATTGGTTCACCACCTCCTTTTTCAATCAGATCACAAAAGACATCACTATGGGGGCATGTGTGACCGAGGAATAGGCCATTTC
Organism: Pinus albicaulis; assembly: GCA_034641835.2. Classification (NCBI taxonomy): domain Eukaryota; kingdom Viridiplantae; phylum Streptophyta; class Pinopsida; order Pinales; family Pinaceae; genus Pinus; species Pinus albicaulis. The sequence goes on from CM076570.1 coordinate 987,430,843, forward strand.
TTACGCCCAGTACCTTGATCTTGTGTACTCTCAATTTGGCGTGTTATATGATATCTTGCCTGATGCTCCCCGACCTGGAACCTCTCAATCACCAGCGACTCCATCCATTGATCATATTATTGGTTCCATATCTTAGACTTCTCAGAAGTCTCCTTCTTCAAACTCTGGGAAGCAGAAGTCTACTTCTTCCAACAATACCGCTTCTCAGTCTTCTCTGAATTCTGGTAAACCTGCAGAAGTTAATGTCATTCAGGCCAATCCGGCAGATAACACTTCTAAAGGTAAAAATAAAGATAAAGGAAAAGCTAAAACCGATACCCCTAAACAGGATTCCCAGAAGCCTCGTTCGAACGATAGTTCTCAACACAAACTGAAGTACCCTTATCTAATCTGTGATGATGAGCACTTCACCAAAGACTATCCTAGACGGTCTGAAGTGAGCCGATTGCTCAAAGGCACTCAAGGGACTCCAACAGTTCTTAAAGAACCTTTTCCATCTCAGCAGACTCAGATGGTAGAGCAACCTCCATCCTCTACTCCATTTGGATCACAAGTATTCATGATGAATGATTCTACATCTGTGTCTATTGCGACTCGATCGAAAGATTATAGTGGATCACGTCAGACAACAGGGAAGGAGATCGTTGATGGTCCTCCTCTTCCACCTATTTCTAACCCTCTTGAAATTGAAAGACCTAGTGTTGAATCCATCGTACGACCACCTTCCAAAGGTGTAATCCATAAGTCTTCATATAACCCTAACACCCATGCCGCTCAACATTACAGTATTGTTGAGGATTTGGCTCAGGCTCCGTCTATGATGTACGAATTAGAAGTACTTCAGAGTTGTCTGTCTCAGTAGAAAGCCTTGTTGTCTATGATTGGTGGGTTTTATCCTGCCAATACTAGCCTTCTCTCTTTCAATCTAGAAAAAAAAATTCCATGACTTCCGCATCAGATTGCACTTATTATTCAGGTCGGCATTAATGGCCTTAATATTAATCGCGCGGTTGTGGACGAGGGTGCATCAAACTATGTCATGTCATCTGCTTGCTGGAAAGTCGTTGGTTCTCCAGCCCTGATTCATCTCTGAATGCCCTTGAAGCATTCGATGGAAGGGAATAAAAACCCTTAGGTTTTCTCGCTAGTCTACCGATTACTTTACAAGGGAAGATAGTCAATGTTGAGGTGGAGATAGTTGACGCTAGACGCAATTAAAATCTTCTCCTTGGTCGCAGTTAGACTCATGCCATGTTGTGCATTCTGTCCACTCTCTTTCGTGTTCTGAAGTTTCCACACGAGGGAAATATTGTTATTGTCGATCAACTGTCCTTCTTCTCCTCTTCTTCTGAGAACAACATTCCATATGTGGATCAGATTCCTACTCACTATAAGAGCGTAAGGTCGGGCCTTTTCAAGGATCCTGCCCTCATGGGTATTTTTCCTCTTCCTCCACCTAATACTATTTATATTTATATGCCTTCTTGATTTGATGACCCTTGGGTTATCCCTTCACCTAAGCAGATTGATTCGTTTGGAGATTCGATGACTTTGAGTCCTATTGAGATCGACTATTTTGAACTCATTGCATCAGATACTTCCTCTTCCGATCATGCTCCATTTAGTATAGCTCTTGGTACCTATTCTCAATCCCCCTGGCTTGGTGACTCAGATTCACCTGATCCTTTGAAAGAAAAGTTTCCCTCTTATGAATCCATTTTGGAAACCTTGTCTCTCGAAAAGCTATCGTGGTACAATAGTCATCATCGTTCCTTGTTTATGCCTGGCCTTGGGGCTATGTCTACGTATCTTGAGCGTTTTTTATCTCAGGTTCCTTCTCCTCCGCTCCAAATGCCTATTTTGGTACACGAGGTTTTCACGGAAGGAAACTTGAGTAACATTACACAAACGATGCCTATTGACATTTCTGTCAAACCGGGGATTGTCGAGAACATCCATGTTGGAGTCACTTGTTCGTCTAATGAAGTTCAAGTTTACACTAGCCTTTTTCACAAATTCTGTGATGTCTTTGCTTGGTCTTATGAAGAAATTCCCAACATTGATCCTAGTATCGTGATACATGAAATTACTATGTATCCCGGTTCGAAGCCTGTTCGCCAGCGTCTTCGTCCCGTCCATCCTAGGAAAGTTGTTGCTATTAAGGGTGAAGTTGAAAAACTTCTTCGAGATGGTTTTATTTATCCAATACAATTGACAGAATGGGTCTCTAACATTGTTCATGTAGATAAGAAGCAGAGCACGATCCACATATTTGTTGATTATTGTGATATCAATCGCTCCTGTCCTAAAGATAATTATCCCACTCCTTTTATTGATCAGATCATTGATGACTGTTCCGGGAGTGAAATTTTTTCTCTTATGGACAATTTTTCAGGTTATAATCAGATTAATATTCTCCCGACTGATCAACATAAGACCACTTTCATCTGTCCTTGGGGCACTTTCACATATAAAAAGCTCCCTTTTGGCTTAAAGAATGTTGGGCCACATTTCAGCGAGTGATTTCCTATGCCTTTCATGATATTCGTCACATCATTCAGCCATTTCTGGATGACCTTCCAGCTCATTTAGCTAAGTGCAGGGATCAACCTGACCACCTTCGTCAGATCTTTCTTCGTTGTCAACACTACAACATTTGCCTCAATCCACACAAGTGCGTCTTCTACGTTGATTCTGGTAGATTGTTAGGGTTTATCATCTCCAAAGATGGAATTCGTCTTGACCCGCTCAAGGTTGAGGCTATTGTTAATCTCCCTTCTCCTTCCTCCTTACATCAATTACAGATTTTGCAAGGAAAAGCCAATTTTTTACAACGTTTCATACCGAACTATGCTGAAGTAGCTAAAGGGTTTACATGATTATTGAAATAGGACGTCCCTTTCTGTTGGGACAAAATTGCTCAGAAGTCCTTTGATACCCTAAAAACATTGCTTGTCAATGCTCCTCTATTGCATCCTCCAAATTACCATCATGATTTTTCCCTCTATTTGGTTGTCGCTTTCAGTACGATTGCCATGGTTCTGGTCCAAGAGGATGATGACGGTAACGAACATGTTATCTATTACTTGTCTCGTAACCTTCTTGACCTTGAAACACGTTATGCTCATGTTGAGAAGTTAGTGCTAGCAGCTATTCAAGTTGTCCAACATTTTCGTCATTATATCCTTTTGCGTATAGTCACCGTGATTTCTGATTGCAACCCCATGACTTAAATTTTGTCTTGATAATTGTTGAGGAGAAAATACTCGAAGTGGATCTTTATCCTCCAAGAGTTCGATTTGGAATTCGCTACTGCTAATTCAAAGAAATCACTGGTTTTTGTATATTTGATATGTTCTCTTCCTACAGACTCTGTTCCATCTTGTTCTAAGGACTGCATCCTAGATGACACACTTTTCCTGATTAGCACCCTTGACCCTTGGTACGATGATAGAATCATATATCGTCTATCTCCGATCATGGTTCTCATTTTTAGCATTATATGGTGGCGGAGTTGACCTCGAAGTTGGGTCTGCGCCATGATAGCTCAACGTCGTACTACCCTCAGGCCAATGGCTAGGTTGAAGCCGTGAACAATTTCCTTGTCACCACGCTTCAACGTACGGTTGGGATCCACCAATCCAATTGGCATCTCATGTTGTTTTTATCTCTTTGGGCATATCAAACCTCAGCAAAGACTGCGACTAGATTCACTCCTTTTCAATTGGTTTATGGTCTGGAAGCTACGCTCCCGATTGAATGTGAAATTCCTTCACTTAAATTAGCTGTTGAATTACTGCCAGATACTTCAGCGGAGGAAGAGCGTCTCCTCTATTTAGAAATGTTGGATGAAACTCATCACTTCACTGCTCTCATTATTGAAGCACAAAAGAAGTGGGTCAAAGCTCATTTTGACTGATCGGTTTCCCCTCGTTCCTTCACAGAAAGAGACCTCGTCCTCCTATATGACCAAGCTCACGAGAAGCTAGGGGTAGGTAAATTTCAACCCATGTGGCATGGGCCTTACATTATAAAACGTGTGTTGCAGAATGGGGCCTATGAGTTTATTGACTATGAAGGTCACCCTCTAGAACATCCCAGGAATGGGTTGTATCTCAAAAAGTACTATGCGTGAGTCATTCATGCATGATTTGTGTACATAGGTGTTTTTTCATTTTTGTACATGTTTTATTTGGTGTGCTTTGCAATCGTTTTTCCTTCTTATTAGGTCTTTCTCATTGTGAAGATGTCTATTACACCTTATTTCGGTTTCGCGGATGGTGCTTCCCGTAGTACCAAGAATTTGTCTTCAACAGCCTGGGTAATTTATAATCCTGCTATTGAGTTGATACATCTGCAAGGTATTTGTCTAGGACGAACTACAAACAATGTCGTTGAATATAGTGCTGTTATTGAACTATTAACTGAGGCAATCAACCTCGGCATATGCGTGTTGCTTGTAAATCTAGATTCAAAGCTTTTTCTTCTTCAGCTCAATGGGCATTATTCAGTCAGAAATTTGCACACTTTGATATTGTATTTACGTATTCATTTACTAGAAAGAAATTTTGATTTTATTAGGTATCAACATATTCTTAGACGAATGAATGAATTAACTGATATAGTGGCTAACATTGTATTAGATAGACATTTGCGTAATTTGTAAAAACATCATCATATGTACAAGATCCATGTAGGCAAGTAGATGTATATATATATATCGAGTTTTGCATCAGTGTGCATCATACAAAAAATATGTGTGTCTCTGTTACATCCTGAGACATCATGTCTCTCAAAAACATGCAGGTATAAAACCTAGGTGTCTAATCAGCGTGGTGATCATGGTAACATGTCACCACCCGTACAAGCCGCCTCAGCAAGTGGTGAATGCGGCTGGGCACCCCTATAGTATGCCTCTGATAGGCACGAGGAACATCATCGAACCGTGCATAATCTAGGATTCCATGTGTGATTCCCTCCATGTTGCGCACGATTTCTTCCTCGTCACCACCCTCGCCTTGTGGGTCAAAATCACGAGGAATTCGCCTCACTATCGAGGACATTCTTGCAGGTCTCTCTGGGCCAACATCTGCAAACAGATGGATTTAACATTAGAACATGCATAACTAAAAAAATATCATAATACTCATGAAAAATCAAAAAATGATTCTTACCCAGATCTTCATCCCAATCCTCTCCCTCTAGGAGTGGGAGGTTTGGATCACCAATGAAGTCTGTACCACAGTAGGGCCAGTCTTCTACGACGATCAGTTGTTGGCGAAACCAATAAAAAAATTTTGATCTCCAGGACATCTATTGACTGCCCCCTGCTCTGGGCATCAACGCATCCCATTGAGCCGTCCGTGGTTCTCTCACTGGTGGTGGAGGAACTATCACTTCCTGCCGCTGAAAGATTGGTAATCGTTCGAGGAAGAATGATACCAAGATTTATCCATAAACAAATTGCTTCAATTTGGTCTTCTTGAATTTAGTTAGCTGCCATTTAATGTTGATCATCATGGCCTCTGCCCAGTTGTAGATGGTCGGTGTAATGCAGTGTACAGCAAGAAGCAACTGTGTTTTTTTTGCTTCGTGTGGATGTTGCGTTCCTGCAGCTCGTGTGATGGTATGGAGCACTATTTTTAGTGCTAAGTCTAGGATCGTTTAAATATCAACTTTCCCACTTCTTGTTCCTTTCCATGCCCCTAGACATACCATATCCATTACCATGGAAAAACTCTCCATGAAAGGAAGGGTACCGATTAGGAGCAGTGCTTCTCCCCTCCGCGACAATCCCATTATGAAGTATATGTCAGAAACTTCAATTTTGAGCTCTTGATCTCGAAGGATGAACTTCTCTTTATTCTCGTCCCATATGCTGATCAAGTATTGTAGTAGCTCCGGTTGAGCTTGGAGACATGGTGTTAAGAAGAAATTTTTTAGTCTGCAATCTCGGAGTGCTTCCATGCATCTTTAATTTTCCATGGCAAGCTTGTCCTCTTCACTATGTTCCCGTTCTTTCCATTCAATCACCATTTCGACTGTTTCTACCTGTAAACACATTAATATCAATGGTATTAGCTATTTTGGAAGCTTCAAATTGTGAAAAATTGGGAGTATTGACTTGCATTTTTACACCAATATGGTTTGCATCATTTGTGTGACTGTTTCCCAAACAGCCGCGCCAATGGGTGCGCCCTAGTGTAGAAAAATGGGCAGTTGGCGCGACTCCATGCCCAAAACCCACACCAACTGTCGGGCCCTAAATTTTGCATTTCCTCCTCCAGCATCCAAAATTTTAAATTTCAAGTAGTAAGAAATGGCTTAAAATGAAGGGAGAGATGTTGGCTCTTACCTGGAACTGACGAGATAGAAATTGGTTTCCTGGATCGTCCACAATCGTCGTCGCAAAATCGCAAGGTAAATGGGTCACAAATTTCTCCATAAGAGGTAAAAGTGAAAAGTAACTATTTTTTACTATTTTGGTGTTTTATAACTTTCCAAAAGCCCTAATTAGGTTTTAAAGCACGTTTTTCAATTTTTATGTCAAATTATTTCGAGAAATGGATTTTACATTTGCTTCTTGTGCAGCAACAGGTTTTTCACGTGATCGTGATGGAGTAACGAGTTATATTTTATACTTTTTCGAACTCAGTAAAAACACAAAAAAGTCACTACTGGAGTCATCTTTCAGCTCTTTTCTGACTCTCAAAAATTGAAAATATTGCTGAGACTCTTGTCATTTTGAACTCGTTAAATGGCTTTGAAACGATATCTACCTAGTATACGTTTACCCCTTTTTCGGGCTGGGATAGATCATTTATGAAAAAGGAATACCTTAGCCTATCGCGACTAAGAGGTTCTCTTAGATATTGTTTTCTACATTTTTAGATATATGGGACTACCTACGAAAAGGGATCTGTTGGAGTTTTCTTTTCTGCCTTCTTTTCAAACTCTCTAAACATGAAAATATGTCGAGTTCTCCCTTTGTCAGACTCGTTAAACTCTGATGACATCGGACTTCGTCGCAATGACGTTATTCGAGTTCCTCCTTCCTAGGGCTCGTAAAATGTACTAGGTTGGATTTGTTCGAAGGACAAACTTACAGCACAAGCATATGCTATCCCCTTCAAGCTTGTTTTCAAAAATAATTGGGGTACTCACCAGAAATGGTGGGGGGAAATTGAACCAGATTCTAGTTGTGTCGGCAGTATGTCGCTCTTGAACATGGCACTCATCTGCATTCGTGTCGGGTTGGGGACATCTCATTTCGTCATATTTTTCCTCCATGGGTTTTGGGTAATATTTTTTGACCTCTCATCTGCTCTTTGCCAGTCACCATGACCTCGAATCCTTTGATGTCAAATACTGCCAAAGCCGGATTCATGTCGCTGATATGTTTGAGAGAAGTTTTCCTTTACATTTTTCACCTCCCTCTGATTTTCCTATTGGTCCTGATTCACTATCATCATATTCCTCTGTCTCATGTCAATGATGTGGGAAACATTATGGCCCTCCCTCGACCATGTCACTTCCTGTCGACTTCAGCTTATTATCCAGGAATTTGATCTAGAGAATCCCTTCTGGTACCTTGGAGCCTGCATGCCTTAATGGCAGGTTCTTCACATTTGACGTTCACATCATTGACCTTCGATCAAGTGATTCTGCAGGTGTTCGACGCTAGCTCACTGTTCACATTTTATGGATTGTACCTATTGTACCTTGAGGGCCACTATCATTATTGGTGGTTTATCTTGCATCTGTTAACAACTTCCATCATTGGCTGGTAATCAAACAATTTTCTTGCATGTTTGACTTCAGCTCATACATTCGCATGCTTGAATTTGTACTTGTTCAAGCCAAGATGGAGTGCAAGACCCTTGGTTTTGTCTGATGAAATATAGGTTGCAGATTTTGGTGGATTATCATGACTTGTTACATGACTCTTTTGATTGGATGGTTGCGACCATACCTGAGTCTCTTTGTTTATCCTTACTGCTGGATGGTTGTGTCCATACCTCAGATATAATTTTATATATGTACTCTATTATGGATGTCTACGCCCATGCCACATTTTCATGTATCAAAAATGTCAGTTGTATTTGCACTTACAAGTTTCCGAGAGCGGTGTTTGGTTCAAATGCGTTCTCATAAAGAATTTCGCCCCTCCCTCTCCTTCGGACCTCATGCTTTAAGGGGCATTTGTTACACAACATTTTTTCATCGTCCCTTCAATCCCCATCTCGCCCATTGGAGGGTCATTTCTGTGATCAATAAGCCGTTTCATGCCTTGCAAAGACCATCATTAAGTCCCTTTACATGAGAGTAATATTCCTTTTGTTGACAATTTCCTGAGCAGAAACCTAAAAGAACCTGTTTTTGCCTTGGCATAGGTAGTCAGTTATGCCCTCGCGCCAACCAGGAAAATTAACACTGGACCCCGCACCAGCTGGTGCTCTGTCCCAGTTTTCCACCTGTGCCAAGCTGTTTTGGGAATGTTTTTTAAATATAGAAGTGGAGGTTCCATTACAACAACCTTTTGGATGAGTCATTGGGAGTGGTTGAGCTGATAAACCATAGATTCCCTCCTTTAGCTTATAGTTTCCTCTTCTCATGGGAACCTCCTAAGGGATAGGCCTCCCTTCCACCTTTGTAGGGATCCCAAACCTCCTCCTTTCCCTCTATATAAAGGAGCTCTCTCCCTTGACATAAGCTAGATGAATATATGAATAGTTGAACTTGAATAGCTAAATTCTTAGACAGAGAAGAGCAAGAAGGAACACCCTTGAGAGAGCTTGAGTCCATGCCTTCATCCCATCTGAATTCCCTGATGAGTTGAGACGCACTTCGGCTGAACCCTGCTAGAAGAGACTGCGACATCAAAGCCTGGGTTGTATCTCTTCTTTCTTATTAATACAATTAAGTGACTATTGTCCAGTTCCCTTTTGTGTTATGTTTTCATGTAATGAAATTTGCTAGATCCTCTTTGACTGACTAGTGATTACGAATGATGTTGTTTTGTCATATGTTGTGCTCATTTTTTGTCTCTTGTGTAGGTATCTAAGTGTGACTGTGGAAGGATTGTGACTTGCCAAGACAGGAGCGAGAGGCCACCACCATTGCAGCTACGACTCAACAGCGTTGGACTAAAGGTAGGACATCTATTGTATCTGATTTTCATTTGATAATTAGGAATCGACACTTTAGCATGTTTTTTTGTTGCTAGACCCACCCTAGGGCTAGAGGGATCATCTCTGTCCACAGAAGGGATCTACCTGCTCAAAAATACCATTACAGATTCGTTGAGGACATCTAGACAACATGATTCTATTATGGTCGTAGTGGACAGGTTGACAAAGGTAGTGCACTTTATCTCGGTGAATTCAATGTATTGAACTAGTGATGTGGCACAAGTCTTTGTCAGAGATGTAGTGAGGTTGCATGGTGTTCTGAGGAGGATCGTATCGAATAGGGATGCAAATTTCACTTCTAGGTTTGGAGAAATTTTTTTCCTTCAACACAGCTTATCATCTGCAGACAGATGGACAAACAGAGAGGGTTAATAGGATATTAGAGGACATGTTGAGGATGTGTGTGATGCATCAATAGAGGAGATGGGAGGAGTACCTTCTATTGTTTGATTTTTCTTATAATAATGGGTATCATGAGTCTTTGAGGATGAGTCTATTAGAGGCATTTTATGGGTGGAGTTTTAATACTCCTATCAGTTGGAGTGATCCAATGAACATGGTATTGATAGGACCAAATATGTTGGCAGAGATGGAACAAGAAATGCATGTTATCAAGCAGGATTTAAAAGAAGCACATGATAGGCAAAAAATTTATCCAGATCAACACAGAATTTTTGAGGAGTTTAAGGTTCAGAACAAGTGTACTTGTGCATCAAGCCCAAGAATATCTCTTTGAGGATTGGATCGTGTTCCAAGTTGGCACCTCGGTATTATGGAGCTTTCAAGATTCTTGAAATGATTCGACCAATAGCCTGTCGACTTACACTGCCTCCAACAATGAAATTCCATGATTTTTTCCATGTGTCATTAATTAAGAAGTATGTTAAATATGTTGATCATGTGATCGACTGGTCTGGATTGTAGGTGGAGCCAAAACGAGAATTCCAACCAGAACCTCAATGCATTTTGCAAAGAAATATGATCATACTACGGAATCGAGAAATCGATCAGGTTAAAGTGTAGTGGAAGTAATTTGGGCCCAATGAGACTACATAGGAGATGGTGGATCAGATGTGGTCTATGTATCCTTCTCTATTCGTTGGTTGAGCAAGTGGTTTTGACATGTGTTTCAGTGTGATGTTTTAATATATACATATATGTATATGTGGCTGTAAATATCGCTATTAATCCAAACTTAAATAGGAAGAAAAAAAATTACAAATATAACCATAACTACAGAGATGCAGCAGAAATAACACTTCATTTCATTAATATCAAATATTGAAATAAGCTTACAAACAAAATGAAAATAAACTAGCTTGGGCAATGGTAACTTATCTCTGAGAAGATATGTGGCGGCTACATGACTATTCACTATGTTATAATGAGGCTTGAAGGCCTATTTATTATTAAGAAACAATGGAAAACCATAAACATCCAAAAACCTAACCTTATGAAATGAAGCACCAAAACTATGGGCCCCGTTTGGGTAAATTTTTACATCAACTTCCTGGGGTCGTAACTTTGGCATATGATCTCCGTTTAACGAGTACAATGCCTCGTTAGAAATATATATTCGAGGAATAAAAGTTTCTAGTGGAAAACATCATTCAAAGACTTGTGTTTTTCTTGGTTTTCAATAAAAACGTCATTTAGGGCCTCAACATGGCTTTGGAAGTTTAGGACCCAAAAAACTACCAAAAATAGTAAATTGTGCTACAATTAAGGAAACTGAAACATTTAAAGAGACATTGATGGGTTCCAAGTGGAATAGGTGGGTGGCCACAAACATCCACCTAGATCAATCCTCCCCCCTTATGAATCAATGTCCCTATTTCGTTGAGTTCCTCCATGAGATGGGAAAACTTCTACTGAACTTGGTCTCTAGAGAGCCACTTTCCTTGGTGCAAGAGTTGGCCAGATTTGATAAACCAATATAGTTGGATCTTATGCTGAGAAGTGTTCTTGATCTATGTGTCCATAATCTGATCAGTTGTGGTATGTTCCATGCAGTCTTGGTTTAACTCTGTTGGTGTGAGTTGTTCTGCAATGTCTGATGTGTCCAGTAATGGTGGGAAGTATGGTCGAAGGCGATCCACATTTAACATTGGGTGCAGGCCAAGGAATGGGGGAATGCTGAGCTCAAAATCGTTATCTCCCACAACCTTGGTAATGGTATAAGGACCATATCGGAGTATTCTAAGCTTCTGATGGGCTCCAATAAGGCGTTCTTTCTTCATATGCAACCAAAATTTGTCAGGCACATGAAACTTGTGTGGGACCTGATGTTGATCATTTCGTTGCTTGTACTTGGAATTTGACTTATCGAAGATGTCGTGAACCTGCTGGTGGATGGGTTCAACAAATTTGGTCATTGTATCAGCTTCAGACAATACATGTGTGGATTTTTTTTGTGTAGTCGCATGAGGGATGGCAACATCAATCGCACACAATGGTTGAAATCCTAGACCCACTTGAAAGGGACTGCAACCAGTTGAGCTATGGAGAGATTTGTTATAACTTTGTTGCACATAGGGAAGACTCTAATCCTAGGTTTTTGGACACTTGGAGTTTTACATGTGGAGTATGTGCACTATCATCCTATTGACGACCTTCGTCTGACCATGAGTATGGGGATGGAAGGAGGTTGACTTGGTGAGCTTGGTGTCCAATAGTGTCCAGAGGCTTAACCAGAATGTGCTCAAGAACCTGCTATCCTGATCTAATATAATGGTTTTTGAGGTCCCAAAAATTACCCACACTCATTCAAGAATATTTTGGTAGTGTCCTTTGATGTGATACTCATCTTGCAAACCACTAATATAGCCATCTTAGAAAATCTATCCAACCACAAATACACATTCATTACCATGCTTGGTAGAAGGGAGGCCAGACATATAGTCCATGGATATGGATTCCCACGGCTAGTTGGGAGTAGGAAGAGAAGTGTACAGGCCTTGCTTATTGATGGTTGGCTTGGTGATGATGCAGGGAATGCAGGATCTGATATATTTCCCAACATCCAGTTAGATTTTGGACAATAAAATTAATTTTGAGTATAGCCATAGTTTTCTCCACACTGAAGTGTCATGCAACCAAATTGTAGTGCACATCCAAAATCATCTTGGCACACTCACTTGAAGGAACAAAAAGGTGGCCCAGGTAGCATAATAATGCATCCTGGAGGTGGAAATCAGGAACTTGATTTCCATCTACTAGCATCTGGTATGTGGAGGAAAACTCTGGATAATTTTTGTATAGTTGCAGCCATTCAAAGGTACTTTCACCATAATATTTGAGAGCAGTAGTCAGTGCTACAACTTGGGGTTGGTTGAGGTGGTCTGCAACATGATTGGTGCTTCCCTTTTTGGATTTAATGTTCAAGTGGAATTGTTGCAGATATGTAGACCACTTATGATGGTGATTGTTCTGCAACTTCCCTTGTTTTTGTATAAACTGAAGAGGTTGGTGATCAGTGTGGATGACCGTCTCCTTCCCTAGAATGTAATCCTTCCATTGCCGACAAGGCCACATGATGGAGTACATATCTTTATCATAGGTGGGGTTCTTCTGAATTGTATTAGAAAGTGTCTCACTATGATAGGCCACTAGATATCCATGTTGGGTGAGGAGTACACCAATAGCATAGTTAGAGGCATTTGTCTCAATTTAAAATGGTTGTTGTGGGCCTGGAAGTGTGAGTATTGGTGCAGAGCATAGGTGATGCTTCAAATCAACGAACGCCTTCTATTGGGACTCAAACTAGTAAAAATTTGCTTTTGCCCTGCCCTTAGTAATCTGACTCAAAGGCCAAGTGATATGGGAGAATCCCAACATGAACCTCTGATAAATATTGGCAAGGCCCAAAAATCTTTGAAGCTCTGTTAGAGTGGTTGGGGCTAGCCAATCCCGAATGACTTGGACCTTAGTCAGATCCACATGTACGCTATTGTGGATCATCAACATATCCTTTTACTTTTCAAATATTTGAAAATATAAAAATAAGAATTTGTTGGAAAATATGTTAAAGTATCAAAATCTTATACTTTATCATGAAAAAATATGTATGTTTGCCAAAATCTTAGTTAAAGTTTAAACATTTAAACTTTATAATAGTGGGTTCGGTATTTGATGTTAAACATTGATTGGTTTGATTGGCGGAAGGCATTGATTATTAAAATCCTTATCAGAAGGCCCAACCCGTGGGCACAACTAGCACACCAGATACCATGGTGAGTGCCTCTGTAGTTGACCGGGTTGACTGTGGCGATAGTGGAGATGAATGGCGGAGATTGAGTGTGGGGGAACTAGCCAAAGTTTTCCTCCGTACCCCGAGAGCCCCCACAGTGACATAAGACGTTGATTTGGTCACAGTTGTCTTCCACGTCGAGCAGATTTAACAGCTTGTTGGCGCATCTTGTCAGCATTAAATTTAAAACCCGTGCCACCTATTTAAAGAAAATTTTTATCTATTTTTCAAATTACTTGTGATTTGTTGCACTGCACCCTGTTTTAGCTTTCTGCCACCTCCAAATTTGACCACCCTGTAAACTGTTCTCACGTATATTTTCAACCATGGATAAACGATCTTCCTTATCATGTTCATCTAGCCATATCCCTCTCATGGACACTGAGAGGGATATTCAAGATACCCTCTGTTCAATATTTCACCTCCCTTTCTACCAGCAAGTTATCTTGAATGATAATGCTTCCCCTATGTATTCTACCATGGTCAAGTCTGGAGTTTTGCCTGCATGCATTCCAAAAACCCATATTTTCCCTGAATTTTTCTACTGGTTGGTATCCTTCATGTATCCGGGGAAGTTTTTTGTCATGAATTCTCAAGGAGAGAACGTTTTGCAGGTGTCTACCCTGTTAATTCGCCAAGCCCTTTGTTATCCTAAGTCAGATTTAGCCATCCAATTTTCTGACGAGTCGCTGGTACAATATTATGATAATCTTGCAAGAGAAGAATTCAATCAATTCATGTTTTTTTTGAAGCCTGACATGAAGCAGTTTCAGCCAGATTGCAAAGAGTTTTCTATGGGGGTTTTTGATGCTAAGTCTCGTCCAGTATTGAGTAATATTGCAAAACTTCTGGGTAAAGATGATGATAATGTAGTGGATAAATCAGTCCTAGGGATGTTTGGCATGATGATGAAGCCAGGAATGGTGCTGGATATTCCATCATATTGGTAAGAAACAATCAGTTCACAGCTGATGAGCCTTTCATTAACAGGTTCTTTCAAATTTCCTTCATTGATTATATATTTGTTCTTATATTATAAGTGGAAGAATTCATGCATTTAGGTCTAAATATTATGGATGTAAATAAAAGAAGGCAATCAATGATATTCTGGACAGATGTAGTTAGAAGGGAGAAAAATGAGGTTGGGTTGTTTGATTTTGCTAGCTATTACATGCCAATTGCATACAAAATATTGAATGGAAGTCCTCCTCCCTGTTTCTTACCTAAATCATAGGAGTTTCTTCATTTAGGAAACAATTTTAAATATGGAGATTAGTTTGTTTTTGAGGAATATTCTGAAATAAGGCTATATGGAGCAAGTGTTGAGCCTTACAGACTCCCAACTTTTGTACCAATGATGCTTTTTTCTTTAGAGTTCATTAGACAAAGTCTAAATGTTGATCAGGTTCATTTCGTGCCTATGAAGAAAGGACACATGTATAAATTACCTATGGTTGTAGGCCCTTTCATAGTAAATATGAGGCAGGCATTTGATGAAGTAACAAAAATTTTAGATGACATGCATATGCTACTAGGAGAAAGTTGGGCTTATGACCCATATAGTGTTATTTCAAATAGAAGAATTGAGAATGGCTACTCTGCTTTCATTCATGAAAGTAGGCCAGAACAAGAGAAGTTAGCATGTAAAGGTGTGATGAGTTCAGTAGATGCAAACATTCAAACTCCCATCATAGTAGAAAAAACAACTAAAAGAACCAAGGAAGTAGTTATTGATCTAGATGATGAGGAGTAGGGAGCCAAGAAGAGAACAAAACTTACTGAAGAGCCTACATATAATGCACCTGGTTTTTCTTTACATTTGGGAGAAGAGAAAAATGCTCCTGCTTCACCCAGGAATCATGAAGCTTCTCATGAACAGGTGCCCCTAATCAAATAATTGTTTTCACAAATTGAGAAATAAATTAGAGGATGAAGGCCAGCATGGAGGCCCAAGCTAAACATCAGGTTACTTCTGAGTAAAAAAGATTGTTAACTGTAATGGATCTTGAGAAAGATAAATTTAGAATTGCCCTGTCACATCCTACAAATATTTCAATTGGTTCTTCCAACAATTTCAACATTGTCAATGTGACTGTGGATGTAAAGAAAATTCCACTGATGGATAAAATGAATTTTCATATGCAAACAGGTCAATTGATTGTAAATGACCTGACAAAGACTAATGCAATGGAAATAAAGGTAGAGAATATTTTGGGTAAATTAATTAAACAGTTGAAGTTAGAGAAGGCTAACTCAAGAGCCTTAATAGTTCAGAATGAGGAATTGAAGAAAATTATTATAAAAATTGGAGTAGACCCCAATGATAAGACTGTTGTGCAGAAATTCATGCAAAGTGCTGAGGTAGAAATATCCACATTAAGGAAGAAGTTAAAATTACCCACTGGAGAACATTCAATGGCCATAGAAGTTGCAGAGGTAGAGAAGGAAAAGGAAAATTTGTTGCAGCAACTCATGCAGAAAGATGAAGAACTCTCCAAAATAAAGCAGACTACAATTTCATTGCAAAATCATATTGATAATCATAATTGTACTTTTGTTTTTCCTACAGGTGATGAAGACCCTCAAGCACAAATTGTTCAATTCAATACCGAGTTGCAGATGGCTGAAAGAGATCGAAAGAAGGCTCAAACAGATCTGGAGACTGCAACAAAATTGATGAAAGTCATGGAAAATGAAGCTGATAAGTACAAAATGGAGTTTCGAAATGCTGAAGCTGAGATTAAAAATCTCAAAGAAATACTGAAAGGAAACATTTCACTGATACAAGCTAAAGATATCATTTGGACTGATATCATCTTAGAAATGAAATCTAATTGGTGTTTCCTGATGATAATTGCAAAAGAGAAAAGCCTTATTTTAGAATGTGAAGAACCAATCATGTCTGATAAGCAAAAAGGAATTA
Source organism: Pinus albicaulis (assembly GCA_034641835.2). Taxonomy (NCBI): domain Eukaryota; kingdom Viridiplantae; phylum Streptophyta; class Pinopsida; order Pinales; family Pinaceae; genus Pinus; species Pinus albicaulis. The sequence continues at coordinate 987,447,206 of CM076570.1, forward strand.
ATAGAGCCATTTGGGCCAGAATATTTATTGATTTTATTAATTCCAAATCAGATCAGGAATTAGAGGAGAATGATATGTAGGACAGAATGTTGTATGCAGTAGAAATTAATAAAATGATTATCAGAAATGATCTCAGAAAGTATGTAGAAAAGAAGCTAATGGAAATCAAGGAAGTAGTAAGTAAGCTTGATAAGTCTTTTGATAAAATGACAAGAGTAGGCTTGCCATCATGTTGGGGAGCTGAAGGAAATATTTTGCCATGGAGCTCTTATGAGAACTTACTAGTGATGACAAAAAGCAAAGTTGATAACAGGCATGAAAAGACTCAGGTGCTTAAAGGAGAGACAATGGTCAACTTCTTGCAAAGACATTTTCAACTCTTGTGGATGGTAAAGACTCTTTTCACAGAAAGGCCTTCTTATGATCGAATTACTGCATTCAGATTGGAATATCACAATATGACACATTCATCTAGGACAAAGGTAGATATATGGAAAAAGTGTAGAGCTTGGACAATGGCCCTGCTAAAAGGATCAGTGGCAAAGAACGATAAATCAGTTGACCAAGGAAAAGAAGCCACATCATCAGCAATTCCTATATATTAGGATAGTTATTTTATGTTATTTTCTGAAGACAATGTAATTGTAACAAGACATTTTCAAGGCATGTAATAGACAACCTTCGAAGTCTTAACGTAGTTTTGGTAGTTAGGATTGGTTACAGCAGTTCCAAACTGCTTTTTACTGTATTTAATGTAATTTTCAAGGGAAGGAAAGGTTCCGAGCTTTAGACCTTCAGACTATTATTTTTGTACTCAGATATTCAAAGATTAATGAATGAGTAAGCAAGTTTCTAGCATTTTGTTTATGTTGAAATGTATTCAATTTTTCATTATGTGTTTTCTATCTATGAATAAAACAAAGTTATGAGCAGCATGCCTATTTTTATGTCTATATATAAGAGTTAAAAACCTTAATTAGCTCTCCTTTGTTTTAACTATTTATTTCATGTATTTCTTTTGGGCTTGGAAATGATATTTTCTGTATAAAACAACATATCAATTTGGACTTCTTCTTTCATATTCTTCTAGTCACTTCATTCAACATTAACAAATGGTAGCATTGTGAAGCATTCATATTATTTGACATTTAAGGGTTTAATCATAAGTACTTGAGGGTTAATAAAACAGAGACATATATATTCGTGACATAATCATATAAATGTCTTAAGCACTAATTCCTTATCACAGCTAAGGGATTGTCTCTTAAGGTACAACATACGCCATGCTCATCTATGATGCAACCCTGAAATTGGGCCTAGCTCATGCCAAAGGTGCATTTATCCAATTTGGCACATAGTTTATTTTGTCAAAGGGTTTGAAGGACCTGTCGAATGTGTTGCAAGTTTTCTTACCAACTCTTACTGAAGATAAGTATGGCGTATAGATAAAAAACCACGAATGATTTGGTGAAGGATCGCAATATGTCATCCATTAGCCTCATAAAATTATTAGGGCATTTTTCAACCTAAAGGGAATAACCAACCATTCAAAAAGGGCTTCCTTGTATTTGAAGGTAGTCTTCCATACATCTATGGGCTCTATTGGAACCTGGTGATAACCAGACTTCGTATCGATCTTTCTGAAATACTTTGATCCCTTGATTTGGTCCAGAAGGTCATCAATCCATGGAATTAGATACATGTTCCTGATAGTGATTTTTTTTAGTTCCCGATAATCAAAGAAAATCCTCCAGGTCCCATCTTCTTCTGTATAAGTACAAGTGGGAACCCAGCCGGCGAGGAACTTGGTAGGATGTGACCTTTTTGTAGTAACTCCTAGATTTACCACTCGATATCTTCATTTTATATAATTGAGTGGTGATATATCAGCTTGTCAGGTAGAGGTGCTCCGAGGGTCAGATTGATCGAATTCTTGACCGAACAGTGCAAGGGTACCCCTGTGGGTGATGAGAAGATGTCCTTGTATTCTTCCACGATCATATACACCTACTTCTATTGCATGGAGGAACCCTTCCGGAGGGCCATGAATATGGATACAATCTTCCCCTTACTTTCAGAGTGAATAAGAAAGAAAAAAAAATTCCCAGTCTGGGAGATGATCTTACTACATTACTTATCAGAGATCAAAGAGATGGTGGTAGGCGGGGCTACCTCCGGTATCCTATATAAATTATTACCCAAAGAAATAATAATAGAGTGAGGTCTAGACTCACATACAACCTGCCACTTCAACAAGTATGGTTGTCCTAATAATACATCACAGACTTCAAGAGGAGAAACATCACACAGTACCTCATCCGTGAAGGGCTTGATGTTGTATGGAAGGCGACATTGTTGGCTAACGCGGATATCTCATCCTTCGTGAATTTTTCGGATGGTGTACGATTGGCGAATGTTCTATATTCGATATGCCTAGCCACTTCACGACCTCTGCTAAAATGTAATATTCCCAATTAGCCCAAGCTAGTGGGAATATTCAATTTTGTTTTGTTTTATGTTTCATGAATAAAATCATAAAGGAGGATCAATAAAACTCCCAAAAACAGTAAATAAATCAATGCCCCATGCGAACAAGGTTAAATATGGGCTAACTTAAAAAAACACCCTTATGTGTGAAAGGGATTTAGACATTTGACTGGGTCAATAGGACCAAATCAACAGTGTTTTCTAGATGAAATGAACCTTCTTAATGCACAACGTAGTCTTAGTTGGAGGTGGCACATGTGCAAGGAGCTAAATCATTGAGATGGTTTAGGGCTTTTCAAGACTTCTATCTTATAAAAGGAAGAGGATGGCACCAAGAGAAAGGTTGTTGATGTTTATCATATTTTTTGAATATATTGTCTATTTAGACATATATCATTCTCTTGGTTGTTTAGCAGATAATTGGGTGTTCTTGATCGGGAATCCCACCTCTTCCCATTGAGTAACTCTTGGGAGAGTTTTGATGATCTTGTCCACTATCAGGACTTTGTCCAAGCTTCATATTACACCTACAGCTCAAATCCTGTTGAGGGTTTGGTTGTCCTTGTGAGCTACAACAAGTGGAGGCTAGATCTACTCAGATCTAAACCATTCTAGCACTTATTTTCAGTGGGAAAGTCTTCTTCCCCATTGGAAAGAGAGTTCTAGACCTTTGGAGCTTCAGACCTAAATCTTGGCATCAGGCGAAATAGTTCTTCAAGTCTATAGCATAGTTTATCTTCGAGGACTGAATTATCTAGAAGGAGGAAAGTTGCACAGTGTTTTGGAAACTATTGAGGAGTGATCTCTAGTGTTGGGGTTCTGCCCTTCACTGTGGTGATCCATGGATTTTTGTTCTTATCCATGTCATATTCAAATATAATCTCAATAATCTTGTATATGCTTCAGAAATTCTAAATAGGTCTGCAGATCTGCTTCACAGAATCTTAGATCTACTCCATGTGCTTCATGTATTGCTGAAAACCCCAAGGGGTATGTAAAATAGAGACATTATAGTATATGGATCTATTATAGATCTAATTGTTCATGCATTATCTTGTCCTAGATCTAATTTTTAATCTGCTGCTACATTTTTCCCTATAAAATAACGCTGTCAAGCCTTGTTGCAGTCAATACATGTGTTGCAACACCTCTTTTGAGGGATTTCTTCTATTCTTGTCTTCTACATTCTCTTGTACATAGTATGGGCATCAATATGGATTTGATTTATTGCTGTATGTATGAATTTTGAGCCTTCTTATTGGACTCCTGTTGTTTCTTAGAAAAATTGTGTTATTTTCCTGCAGTATTGTTGCATATTGCTGCAGCCCCATTCTTGGGTGTTTCTAGCCATACTAGGTGTGGGAGATCTGTTTAACCCACCTAGTTTGATTTTTTTTTCTCTCCTTTTGATTCAGATACTATATCTCCAGATCTAAGGGATCCAAGGGTTGCAAACTCATTTCAGTGCACATACTTCTGAAAATTGTGTTATTCTTGCATGCATTGTTGAGTAGTCCCTATTTGGGGATATTACAGTGGTATCGGAGCAACTTTCTTGGCTCAGCCTGTGCTTTGCTAAGAAGCCAATATGTATTTAGAAGAAGAAGAGCCTCTCACTGACAGAGAGAAGAGGTACTTGAGAATAATACAGAAGAAATTTGATTACACCAATGATGATAAAGACAAGGGAAAACCCCCTGAATCTGGAAGTGATGAAGATGGGAAGGAGTTTGCAAAAGCCTTTCTAAAATCCATGCAAGATCTTGCTAGAGAGATCAAAGATATGAGGTTGGATAGAATCAAAGAATCCCCTCAGATATTTCATCTTGGAGAAAGCGCTGGCATGTCTCATCACTAGAATGATCAACCAGTGAACCAGCCACAAGTTCCACAGCGTTCTACAATGGCTACCTTTCTGATTGTGGAAAATGAAGGGTTTCAAGAGCAAGAACCCCTTGAAAAATATTTTGTAGAATATGAGTCTCATAATCAGATATTCAAGGATAACTTGATTTTTCAAGAGTTTTTTAACCTCAAGGAAAAAAGAAGGCCAAGGTATCAGCATAGAGATGGTGGATTTAATCAGAATCATGATCGACATCACTTTATGGGAAGATTATTTTTGCCTAACTTTTATGGATCATAAAAGTGTTCTGCCAAATCATGGGTAGAGAAGCTTGATATCTACTTACAGCTAAACAAGGTTCCAGAAGTGGAGGCCATCAAGATTGCAGTGCTGCACTTTGAAGGTGAAGCACACAACTGGTGGTTCCATGGGTTGTCTACATTGGGTCATTCCAATGTGACCACTTACTCAGATTTCACTAGAATACTGGTGGAGAGGTTTGATAGAAGGGATTTAGAAGCACCTTTCATAAGCCTTGCCAAGTTGAAGCAATCAAGTAACACAGAATCTTACATTTCAGAGTTTTTAAGATTATTTGTCATGGTTCCTGATTTATCTGTAGCAAGGAGGGTGTATATGTTCATCTATGGCTTAGATGAGCCTCTTCATGGTTGGTAAAGTCTACCAAGCCCACTACCCTTCATGATGCCATTGAGAGGGCTAGAGATCTTCAATATGCCTTGCCAAAATCAAAGGCAAACTTTCAGCACAAGCCCACTTTTCCTTCTAAAGGAAAGGAAGAGAAAGCTGCTCCTTTAAAGGAGAGCACATTCAAGAAGCCTCTTGATATTGAGATCTAGAGAGAACTAAGGAAGAAGAAGTTATGCTTCACTTGCCAATAATCATGGGCACCTGGACATAGATGTGCTGCTAGAAAAGCACATTACATAGAGGTCTTCTCAAATTTTGAGGAGGAAGAAGAAGAATAACATGAAAGGGGTCACAGTGCTAGAATTGCAGGAGATGAATAATCATCACATGAGGATGAGGATGGAACCATGGCTCCAATAAGAGGGATTCTTGCATCACTAAGAGTGGTCCCCAACTTTCATGAGATTTACACATATGAAACAGAGTTGGATTTGCGCAATGGAAGCATGGACATGAGGATCCCATATGTTATGCATATGAGGATGATCCATGAGACCTCACTATCTTGTGGAAAACCGCCTGGAAGGCCACCTGATTTAGATTTTTTGGAGAAGACCTCACAACTTGCTGCTCCAAACTTAGATCCAGGAGGGATTGGATCACTAGAAGGTGAAGCTACAACGCTGGGGGACTTGGATAAGCTCAAGAAGGAGGGAGATCTTCTTCCCTTATCTTCATCACCCACTCTCCTTTCTGGATCTGTGCTGCGGGAGGAGAAAAATTGAAGGTATGTCCTTCCAACATACACCTTTGACATAGGAGATGTAAAAGAGGAGATCAGCAGCATGACATATATTTCTGTTGATGTATCATCAGCGCTGTCATTATTGAGCAGTGTAGATCTATATTGGAAATCCCAACTGCTAGTGGATTATTCCAAAGATCTTCACACTTGTATGATGCCTGATGACCAGCTACAAGAAGAGGAATATCTAGTCCATGAGGGAGTCATCTAACATCATGATAGGGTCTTTTTACCTAGAGCCTCCAATCTCAAGGAGGGGATGCTACAAAGGGCTCACAAAGAGTTTGATTTTAGCCCTACCTATTCTATGGAGATTTACAATACTATCATGAGATGCTTTTAATGGGAAGGCTTTGGAAGAGAGCTACATCAGAATTTTCAAGAATGAATCAAGTATGTGGAGTTGGGGCAACCAAGGGACTCTATGCAAGATTTATTTCAACCATCCCTTCCTCATTTTGAAAGAGGAGAGAGATCCATGCACAATTCCATATGTATGAGAGACATTGTTGGTAAAGGATCTGATCATGTAAAACAAGTTTTATTTTCTGATTGTACATGTTATTTTACCATTCTTATGTAGGCCATGACTCTTAAAAGGAGTAATGCATCATGTCAATCTCATGGAATTTTTTGGGCTACTAAAAATTATGAACTTGGCCACTCCCTTGATGTGCAAAGGGAGATTTTCTTTCATGATGGGTGCTTCCCTAAGGCATCAAACATACATCTCACTTTCAAAAACTATGATATGAGTTGCACAGCAAATAACTGGTGGGGAAACCACTTACCAAACCTTGATCTGATGCAAGCAAGAGATGCACTGCGCTGGTACCATATGTGGGACTATGACCCACCTCATCATGCTCAAATTTCTGTTTGTATTTACATTGTTTTGATTCCATACATAGATGATGTACTTGTCCTTTTCATGGGGATGTATGGAATGAGGATGGGGTCCATGTATGTACCACATGGAATGGAGACTCTCTATGTGCCATATGCTACATGTTTTAGGGAGAGTATTGGTTCAGCCATGTATGTTTCACTTGATTTTTTGACTCCTTGTGGGATGGAATTTTTGCATCTCATAACAACATTGGAGAAACATTTCATGGAGGATTCATTTGATGAACACTCGGCTCATGGAGGAGGTTTATTTCTTAATGGTTTCACAAAGGAGGATGAAAGAAGTTGCAACACTCACCCTATCAGTTGCTTGAGGACAAGCAACATTTTGGACGGGAGGACTGTAATATTCCCAATTAGCCCAAGCTAGTGGGAATATTCAATTTTGTTTTGTTTTCTGTTTCGTGAATTAAATTGTAAAGGAGGATCAATCAAACTCCTAAAAACAGTAAATAAATCAATTCCCCATGTGAACAAGGTTAAATCTGGGCTAACTTAATAAAACACCCTTATGTGTGAAATGGATTGAGACATTTGACTGGGTCAACAGGACCAAATCAACAGCAATGTCTAGATGCAATGAACCTTCTTAATGCACAACACAGTCTTAGTTGGAGGTAGAACATATAGAAGGAGCTAAATAATTGAGATGGTTTAGGGTTTTGCAAGACTTCTATCTTATAAAAGGAAGAGGATGGCACCAAGAGGAAGGTTTTTGATGTTTATCATATTTTCTGAATATATTTTCTGTTTAGACATATATCATTCTCTTGGCTGTTTAGCAGAGAATTAGGTGTTCCTGATCAGGAATCCCACCTCTTCCCATTAAGTAGCTCTTGGGAGAGTTTTTTTGATCTTATCCACTATCAGGCATTTGGCCAAGCTTCATCTTACACCTACAACTCAAATCCTATTGAGGGTTTGGTTGTCCTTGTGAGCTACAACAAGTGGAGGCTAGATCTACTCAAATCTAGACCATTCTAGCACTTCTTTTCAGTGGGAAAGTCTTCTTCCCCATTGGCAAGAGAGTTATGGACCTTTGGAGCTTCAGATCTACATCTTGGCATCAGGCCAAATATTTCTTCAAGTCTACAATGCATTTTATCTTCCAAGACTGCATTATCTGCAAGGAGGAAAGTTGCAGGGTGTTTTAGAAACTATTGAGGAGTAATCTCTAGTGTTGGGGTTCTACCCTTAATTGTGGTGATCCATGGATTTCTATTCTTATCCATGTCATATTCAGATATGATCTGAATACTCCTGTATATGTTTCAGAAATTTTGAATAGTTCCGCAAATCTGCTGCACAGAATCTCAGATATACTCCATGTGCTTCATGTATTTCTGAAAACCCCAAGGGGTGTGTAAAATAGAGACATTATAGTGTATGTATCTGTTATAGATCTGAATTTTCATGCATTATATTTTCCTAGATCTAATTTTTAATCTACTGCTGCATTTTTCCCTATAAAATAACGCTATCAAGCCTTGTTGCAGTTAATACATGTGTTGCAGCACCTCTTTTGAGGGATTTCTTCTATTCTTGTCTTGTACATTATATTGTACATTGTATGGGCATCAATATGGATCAGATTTATTGCTATGTGTATTAATTTTGAACCTTCTTATTGGCCTCCTACTGTTTCTCAGAAAAAACTGCATTATTTTCCTGCAGTATTGTTGCATATTGTTGCAGCCCCATTCTTGGGTGTTTCCAGCCATACTAGGTGTGGGAGATCTGTTTAACCCACCTAGTTTGATTTGTTTTTTCTCTCCTTATGGATTTAGATACTAGATCTCCATATCTAAGGGATCCAAGGGCTGCAAACTCATTTCAGTGCACATACTTCTGAAAATTGTGTTATTCTTGCATGCATTGTTGAGGAGTCCCTATTTGGGGATATTACATAAAATGAGGTTCTTTTTTCTCCCGTTGTCGACAATGAACTGCAGCAGAGAACCCTTCACCCACATCTTTGAGTGGAAGATATGTTTCCCCTCCTCTGGATCTTCAGGCTCAATCTTCTGAATCTTGGTGGTGGCCACAGCGGTGTTGGGCTTTGCGACAATGGTCTGCTTCCCTTTATCATTCCCCTCTTTGGGTTCTAACTTAGAGTCGGAACATGTGTCTAATTCGAAAGCCTTTAGCTTTGCCACTAGTGACTACTCAGCCCAACACTTACTTGCATTGTGAGTGGAGCTCTTATGGAACCGACACCATTTTCCCATGTCCTTATTCATCTTTGTGGTGTTTTTCTTTACTTGCGGCTTTAGCGGGTTATCCTATGTCACCCCACCTTGGTTTTTTCCTTTTCTTTGTGGTTTTTGGGTGCCTTTCCCTTGCTTCATATTTGAAAATCCAAAATCTCTCTTTTTTCTATTTAAACTTTTTCTCAATATTGACAACATATCAGTACAACGTGTCGAGCGAGGAGATGTCTAGGAACTCCATCTCATACTGGATGTACCTGTGTAGACAACCATGGTACTTGAGTACCAAATTCTGCTCAGAATTCTTGATACCCAACTTCGTGCGAAGTGTATGAAAAAAATTGGTAAACTTAGGCACGTCTTGGTCCCTTCCCTGCCGCAACATGGTCCACTTTATGTATTTATCCTCATAGCTCCCAACGGGGTAGTACTGCTCCTTGATTACATTTCGAAACGAATTCCAAGTATGTCCGGTTGAAAATAGTGAGGGTGTACTTTTTTCCTTCTTATCATAGTAGGTTTCCCACCAGTCCTTGACATGGGGGGCAGCTTTGAGAAGTGAAAAATTAATATTTTCCCGACTAGAAAAATCATGAACAGAAAAATAACCTTCTAGCATATTTAACCATTTATCTATGTCATCTACATCTATCTGACCTTCAAATATGGGGATGTCAAAGTTAACTTGTACATTGAAGGGTGTGGTGATTCCAAAGTGGTTATTGGAAGGAGATGCATCGCCTTTGGGTAGTTGATGAAGGATTTGGGAAAAGTTGTCCATCATCACGTTCCTTTATCGATCAAGGGATTCTTCAAGAAATATTTTGAAAGGATCTCCTTCCCCCTTGTATTTCTTCTCTTTTGGCATGGGAGGTCGTCGAGGTTTGCGAGGTTGGTATTGCAAAGGTTTTACCAATTCAAGCCCTAACTCCTTAAATCCTGGCCTAATTGGGTACATGAAATAAAACCGAGAAAAAGCATACGCTTTGATGCCACTGATCTGAAATTAAACATGAACGCAACAAATTATAAATATAACCATAACTATAGATATGCAGTAGAAATAACACTTCATTTCACTAATATCAAATACTGAAATAATCTTACAAACAGAATGGAAATAAATTAGCTTGGGAAATGTTAGCTTATCTTTGAGATGAGATGTGGTAGCTACATGCCTCTGAACTATGTTACAATGAGGCTCAAAGGCCTATTTATTAATTAGAAACAATGGAAAACCCTAAAAATACAAACCCCTAACCCTAGGAAATGAAGCGCCAAAACTATGGGCCCTGTTTGGGTAAATTGGTACATCAACTTCCTAGTGTCATAACTTATATCATCTCTTTTTGCCCTGGTTTTCCCAAAAACACGTCGTTTAGGGCCTCAAAATGGCTCTGGAAGTTCGGGACCTGAAAAATTGCCAAAAATAGTAAAATGTGCTACAATTAAGGAAACTAAAACATTGAAAGAGACAGTGGGGGGGGGGGGTCCAAGTGGAATAGGCGAGTGGCCACCAAAATCCACCTGGATCATCCATGAGTTGTGTTATAAATATCCAATAAGCAGTATGTGTGTCATGTCGTTGTGGTTGTGATGTTGTTATGTTTGTCATGTTGCTATGTGTGTCATGTTGGTTTCCTTTTCAACGTGTTAATCATTGTAATAATACAACAAGCTAAGTTATAAAGCTCCATGGGCAGTATGTTTTTATTTTCAGTGGTCTTGCTAGTTGTAGGTGTCGTTGAACACCAAGGACGGTGTTAGCACTCCACAAGTTCTCCGAAGGCTGAAAAGCAGACTGAAAAATGTAACCACATACCACTTTGACCTAGTAGCTAGCCCTACCAAGCTAATAGGGCTCTTTCAATGAGATCACAGTCAATAATTGACTGTGATATGAAGGAAATTAGGCTAGATATGATAGGCTCTGGTAGGTTTTGAGTATTTTAGGGTTTTGGTGTTGGATCAGGGATGAAACCAAGTAGCTAGGTCTAGGTATCAAAGGGTTTACAACTACAAAGATATAAAGGAGCAAGGTAGTAGTGGATCTATGATGGATTTAGATTTTTGTAGGTATGGTGGTGAGTCTGAAAAATTAGATAGATTTAATGAGCATGTTCAATCATGAATTCATTAAATGGGAAGCATGAAACACAAAATTACATTTCCATATAAACAGAGCTATATCAATAGAATTATGCCTATGAACTGCAAGAAAAGACACTAAAGATAAAAGATATGGAAAGAGGAGCTATATATCATTCAATAAAGACTATAACAGAGAAAATACATGATCATAAACTCACTTCACATGAATTCCTAAATAATAGTTGCAACTGGATCTTTTGATTTCTGAATATGAAAGTGAAAGTACAAGCTACAAGGGTCACAATCCTCTTATGTCCAACGAGTCAAATGACTCTGAAAATGATAGATATAGAAAAAAACAACATCTCCCCTCTCTCAAGGGTCAAATCCATCAGTTGTGGAGCTAATTAAATGATATGCTCAACAAAACCCTAATGTCTAGGGAGGTCAACCAATTCACCTCATCATTAGGAAACTAGATACATTTTACCAAAAATTACATCAACAAGCATGTATCTACCACATTTCACTATTTACCAACTCAATTACACTTCATGACATCAAAAAATAATCATCATTCATCAATTACATAGGTAAAAAGTTAAACTAGGTCAAACTGCCTATGAAAAATGCTTGTTGGAGAATGCACAACAAATTCTGGAGAAAGCACAGCATGCCTGAAGAAAGCACAATGAGCTGGGGAAAAAGGCAATTTGAAGGCTTTACAAGTGTCCAAATGTTGATATGAAAGTTTTTATGGGTATCCCTGGATGTTTGATACATTATAGGATGTTAAAGCACTCAAAAGGGGGGCTACTAGCCCTCCAAATCTTCCTCCCAAGAGTACTCAAAAAGCACAGTGTGGCCTCCAAAAAGATGGAAGAAAGGTAATTTTTTGCTATTTTTTGGGCATTTTGACCCTCCAAAAGTGGCTGAAATGGCTCCACCTCTGACTAGGATGGAATTACTCATCAAGATTAATCCACCAATGCTTAGAATGCATCCATTGGACCTCCCCAACAAAATCATAGTGTGGTCGACGCTGCGCTTTTGCCAGTGTGACTAGTTTTCAAAATTGCCAAATTTGACCAAAATTTCACAAAAATTGGGCTCAAATATGGAGCGATATCTCAATAACCATAAGGTTTTTTTCAAAACTGAGAGATTTTTTTTTCTTTGGCATGTTTTGAACAAAAAATTCCTCTGGTTTTCAAAAATAATTCCCTATTTGTTCAAAATCAAAGCTTGAAGTTGATCGCTCAAAAACTGGAGAAAACGCAACGTGCCTGGGAAAAGTGACTTTTGGAGGCCTTCCAGAGGTCCACATAAATATCTTAAGGTACCCTTGGAAATATTGGGATTTTCTGTGACACAATGAAGTCATCAAGAACTGCGAATGCCTTCTCCAAACCCCTAAAAAACTGTCTTGAAGTTAAGTTGTCTAGAAGTGTAAAAAACCTCTTGTAGCAATTGTACTTTTTGAATTTCTCCCAAATCATAATATTTGTGTATAAACTAAAGGATTCATTTTTTTCTTTGGTATATTATGGACAAAAAACTCTTTCACTTTTGGAAAATTCATCTCTATTTGGTCATAAACACATTTTGAAGCTAAATTGTCCATGTGTGCAATGTAAACCCTAGGCAACCCATACCTTGGAAAGGTGAAGCTATGATTTCTTAAACTTTGGTGGGCTCATACCTATTGATATGACCTCTATGATGCCTCCTTTTCTCAGTCGTTTCAAAATCCATTGCTAACCCTAGCTCAATGGGAAGGGAAATTAGGGTTTAGTGAAGGGAAAAATAGGGGATTTTGGTAATTTTTGGGAATGAAGGGAGATGAAGGGGTTAAGGGCTTCCTAAATTCTTGGGAAAATTTAGGGGGGTAGGGAGATATGTTAGGGATTAGGGGAAATTTAAATTTAAGGAATGAGAGGAAGGGATCCAAAGAGGGAAAAAATAGTCCTAACCTATAAATGCCTAGTCTAGGATAGGGTTTGTGGGAAAATAGTGAAAATGAGGGATAAGAGTGATGGGAAGTGATTAGGAAGGTGTAAAATAGATGAGGGAAGGTTATTGAGCTTCAATCTCAAGGTTTTACTCAGCAATTTTTCAATGAGAACATGAAACCAAGAAAATGTACTAGAAACCCTAGAAAAAGGGAATTTCTCTTTCTAAGCATGAAATGAAGATACAAGAGATGATTTGGATGCCGATTTACTTGTCACTAATACACTGGATTATTCTATTGATGAAGGATCCATATTCAATGATTTTTTGTGCGTCCTAAATAATAAAACACAGCACTCTGGCAAAGTGCAGCTAGTGTGCAACACAAGGAGAAATGGCACCCTTGGGCACACAAATTTTTGTTTTGAGGGTGCAAGTGGTTTTTCAATGTGGATAGAAGCCTTTTTAAGATTAAAAGAGCAAATGAAAGCTATTTTTGTTCTTTTTGTAGCTTGTAAGTCCTTTTCTTCAATGTGGTGTGGTGGTGGCCCACCATGTGCTTTTCACTTTTTCTTTGAAAACTATGCAGATTTGGAACAAATAGGACTTATTACATCATGATTGAATAAAATTACATTTGAAACAAACTTTATTGAGGAAATCCCTATTACTACTCCCTCATTTCCCAGTTTTATCAATGAAATGAGGGATTTTGGTGACTTGAACCCTGTTGTGGATCATATTCGTATCCTTTTATTTTTCAAATATTTGAAAAAATAAAAATATAAATCTAGGAAAATATGTTAAAGTATCAAAGTCTTATACTTTAGCATAAAATAATAATTTATGTCCATCAAATTTTAAGTTTAAACATTTAAACTTTATGATTGTGGTTCTGTATTAAAAGTTAAATAGTGATTGGTTTGAATGGTGGAAAGTGTTGATCATTAAAATCTTTATCGAAATGCCCAACCCGCAGGCACAACTAGCATGACAGATACCATGAGGAGTGCCTCCGCAGTTGACCGGGTTGACTGTGGGGACAACAGAGATCAATGACGGAGATTGAATGTGGGGGCACCAACCAAAGTTTTCCTCCGTACCCCGAAAGCCCCCGCAGTGACTTAAGACGCTGAGTTGGTCACAACTGTCTTCCATGTCAAGCAAATTTAACGGCTTGCTGGCACACCTTTTCATCATTTAATTCAAAACCCATGCCACCTATTTAAAGAATTTTTTGTCTATTTTTCAAAATTACTTGTGAATTGCTGCGCTGCACCCCGTTTTAGCTTTCCGCCACCTGCAAAATTTGACCACCCTGTAAACTGTTTTCCACGTATAATTTTAACCATGGCTAAAATTTCATCCCTATCAGGTTCAACTAGCCATATCCTACTTATGGATACTGAGAGGGATATTCAAGATACCCTATGTTCAGTAATTCACCTCCCCTTTTACCAGCAAGTTATCTTGAATTCTAATGCTTCCCCTATGTATTTTGCCATGATCAATTCTAGAATCTTGTCTACATGCATTCCTTAAACCCACCTCTTCCATGAATTCATCTATTGGTTGGTATCTGTTATGTATCCAGGGAATTTTTTTGTCATGAATTCCCAAGGAGAAAATGTTTTGCAGGTATCTACCCTATTAATCTGCCAAGCCCTGTGCTATCCTGAGTCGGAGTCATCCGTTCAATTTTCTAACGATTCACTGGTTCAGTATTATGATAATATTGAAGGAGAATAATTCAATCAGTTCATGTTTCATTTGAAGCCTGACATGAAGCAATTTCAACCAGATTGCAAGGAGTTTGATATGGGGGTTTTCGATGCTGAGACTCATCCAGTATTGAGTCATATTGCAAAAATTATGGGTAAGGAGGATGATAATGCAGTGGATAAATCAGTGCTAGGAATGTTTGCCATGATTATGAAGCCAGGAATGGTGTTGGATATCCATCATATTGGCAGGAAGCAGTCAACTCACAGCTGATGAACCTCTCATTAACAGGTTCCTTTAAATTTCCCTCATTAATTATATATTTGTTCTTATACCAGAATGTGGAATAATTCATGAATTTAGGTCTAAATATTATGGATGTAAATAAAACAAGGTAATCTGTGATATTTTGGATAGATGTAGTTAGAAGGGAACAAAATGAGGCTGGGTTGTTTGATTTTGCTAGTTATTACATGCCAACTACATACAAAATATTGAATGGAAGTCTTCCTCCCTGTTTCCTACCTAAAGCTCAGGAGTTTTTTTCATTTAGGAAACAATTGTAAATATGGAGAATAGTTTGTTTTTTAGGAATATTCTGAAATAAGGCTATATGGAGCAAGTGTTGAGCCTTACAAACTTCCAAATTTAGTGTCAATGAGGCTTTTTGCTTTAGATTTCATTAGACAGAGTCTAAATGTTGATCAAGTTTATTTTGTGCCTGTGAAGAAAGGTCACATGTATAAATTACCCATGGTTGTAGGCCCTTTCATAGTAAATATTAGACAGGCATTTGATGAAGTCACAAAAATGTTAGACGACATGTAGATGTTATTAGGAGAAATTTGGGCTTATGACCCATATAGTGTTATTTCAAATAGAAGGATTGAGAATGGATATTCCGCTTTCATTCATGAAAGTGGGCCAGAACAAGAGAAGATAGCATGTAAATATGTGAAGAACTCAGTAGATGCTAACATTCAAACTCCTATTATAGTAGAGAAAACAACTAAAAGAACCAAGGAAATGATGATTGATCTAGATGATGAGGAGCAGGGAGCCATGAGGAGAACAAAAATTACTGAAGATCCTGCATCTACTGCTCCTGGTTTTTCTTTGCATTTGGGAGAAGAACAAAATGCTCCTACCTTACCCAGGAATCATGAAGCTTCCCATGAATAGGTGCCCTTGATTAAGCAGATGTTTTCACAAATTGAAGAAAGAAATCAGAGGATGAAAGCCAGCATGGAGGCCCAAGTTGAACATCAAGTCACTACTTAACAAACAAGATTGTTAACTATAATGTATCTTGAAAAATATCAGTTTAGAATTTCCCTCTCACATCCTACAGATATGTCAATTGGTTCTTCCAGAAATTTCAACACTGTTAATGTGATTGTAGATGTAAAGAAAATTCCTCTAATAGATAAAATGAAATTGCATATGCAAACAGGTCAATTGATTGTAAATGACCTCACAAAGACTAATGCAATGGCAATAAAGGCAGATAATATGTTGGTAAATTAATTAAACAATTGAAGTTAGAAAAGGCTAACTCAAGAGCATTAACAGTTCAAAATGAAGAATTGAAGAAGATTATTATAAAAATTTGAGTAGACCCTAGTGATAAGACTGATGTGCAGAAATTCATGCAAAGTGCTGAGGTAGAGAAATCTACATTAAGGAATAAATTGAAGTTACCTACTGGTGAACATTCAATGGCTACAGAAGTTGTAGAGGTATAGAAGGAAAAGGAAAAGTTGTTGCAGCAACTCATGCAGAAGGATGAAGAAATATCCAAAATAAAGCAGACTGCAATTTCATTACAAAATCATATTGATAATCATAATTGTACTTTTTTTTTTCCTACGGGTGATGAAGACCCTCAAACACAAATTATTCAATTAAATACTGAGTTGATATGGTTGAAAGAGATAGAAAGAAGGCTTAAACAGATCTAGAGACTGCAACAAAATTGATGAAGGCCATAGAAAATGAAGCAGATAAATACAAAATGGATTTCCAAAATGCTGAAGCTGAGATTAAGAATCTCAAAGAAAGAATGAAAGGTAATCTTTTGCTGATAAAAGCTAAATATATCATTTGGACTGATATCATTTCAGAAATGAAATCCAATCAGTGATTCCTGATGATAATTTCAAAAGAAAAAATCCTTATTGTAGAGTGTGAAGAACCAATTATGTCTAATAAGAAAAAAGGGATTAACAGAGCCATTTGGGCCAGAAGATTTATTGATTTTATTAATTCCAAATTAGATCAGGAGTTAGAGGAGAATGGTATGCAGGACAAAATGTTATATGCAATGGAAATTAATAAAATGATTATCAGGAATGATCTCAGAAAGGCTGCAGAAAAGAAACTAATGGAAATCAAGGAAGCAATGAGTCAATTTGATAAATCTTTTGATAAAATGACAAGAGTAGGCTTGCCATCATGTTGGGGTGATGAAGGAAATATTTTGCAATGGAGCTCTTATGAGAATTTACTGGTGATGACAAAAAGCAAGATTGATAACAGGCATGAAAAAACTTAGGTGCTTAAAGGAGAGACAATGGTCAACTTCTTGCAGAGACATTTTAAACTCTTGTGGATGGTAAAAACTATTTTCTCTGAAAGGCCTTCTCATGATCGAATTACTGCATTTAGATTGGAATATCACAATCTAACACATTCATCCAGGACGAAGGTAGAAATATGGAAAAAGTGCAGAGCTTGGACAATTGACCCGCCAAAAGGATCAACAGCAAAGAAAGACAAACCAGTTGACCAAGGAAAAGAAGCCACATCATCAACAATTCCTATAGATTAGGATATTTATTTTATGTTATTTTTTGAAGACAATGTAATTGTAATAAGACGTTTTCAAGACATGTAATAGATAGCCTTCGAAGTCTTGAAGTAGTTTTGGTAGTTAGGATTGGTTACAGCAGTTCCAAACTGCTTTTTACTGTATTTAATGTAATTTTAAAGAGGAAGAAAGGTTCCGAGTTTTGGACCTCCAGAAAAATATTTTTGTACTCAAAGATTCAAAGATTAATGAATGAGTAAGAAAGTTTCTGGCATTTTGTTTATGTTGAAATGTATTCAAGTTTTCATTATGTATTTCCATCTATGAATAAAACAAGGTTATGAGCAGCAGGTCTCTTTTTACTTCTGTGTATAAGAGTTAAAAAACCTTAATTGGCGCTCCTTTGTTTTAACTATTTCTTTCACATATTTATTCTAGGGTTTGGAATGATATTTTCTGTATAAAACAACATATCAGTTTGGACTTCTTCTTACATTTTCTTCTAGTCACTTCATTCAACATCAACAGATGGTAGCATTGTGAAGCATTCATTATATTTGACATTTAAGGGTTTGATTATAAATACTTGAGGGTTAATAAAACAGAGACATAAAATTTTTTGACACAATCAGACACTGATTCCTTATCACAGCTAAGGGATTGTCTCTTAAAGTACAACATTAATTGGTGCCGTTGTCGAGGACCGAAGATTCGAAGGTTTTCCCTAGGTTTTTTTCATATTTCCTCTGGTTGTTCAGAGAGGAGGAAATACTAAGCTGTGTTTTATTTTAAATAATTCTGGCTCCTAAGAGGCCTCACACGAGGTCAGATACCTCTTAGAAAAAAGTCCCTATTTTGTCAGATCTAGAGAAGTTAGTTTCAAAGAAGGGCCAGAAATCAAAAATATTTTCTACACCTGATGCCACACTGCTTGCACCAGGCAGCAGTTCTCATATTTTTCCATCCAAGGAAATTTCCCAGAAACTCATTTTCAAGAAAAAAGAACCCTTGTCATCACCCATTCATTTCCAAGAACCAACATTAGAAGAACTATCTTTTGAGTTTGTATCATTTCCATTCACAGAATATCAACCTAATTCAGTTACCAGTTCTTCTGCTATCGTTCATATACCCCTTCACATATCAGTTGTTTCACCCCTTTTATCCCCACTTATAACTGGTATTCATTTTAACCTTGCTCAAGGATTAGTCAATCGGGACATAAACATGGCAGCCCCTGCTTTCTTGATGAATAGATATGCACCATTAAATCTACCCCAACCAATGAATGCAATGCCTCAGGACTACCTTAAGTTACTCCCTAGATTTACTGGTGAAGATGAAATAACTGCAGAACAACACTTTCCTTTGTTTTGCACTTTTGCTGAAAATTTTAATGTAGAACATCTTGATGTTGTAATGAGACTTTTTGTACAGTCTCTAAGTGGAGAGGCAAGAAAATGGTTTAAAGGATTACCTAATGGTTCATTCAATGATTGGGATGAATTAGAAAGACAATTCATCCAGAGATGGGGTGAAAAAAGAGACCATGGTTATTCTTTAATATAATTTAATGCTAGAAAGAAAAAATCAAATGAAAGTATGAGTGATTTTGTCAAAATATTTAATAAGTTGTACAATAGTTTGCCTGTGGAAATGAAACCTTCTCCTATTGGAGCAAGGGTTGTTTTTTCTGGTGCATTTGCATCAGATTTCAATTTTACCTTGAGAGAAAGAAGAGCCTCTACTCTTGAACAAATTCAAACTGATGCCTTAAAAATTGAGGCAAACATGACTGCTGCTGGAAAGGTTCAAGACAAGGGAAAGGCTAAAGAAGAAGATTCATCACAAGATCAAAGGATAGATGATATGACTAAGGTCATTACAAATTTTTCAAATAAATTAGTAAAGATGGAATTAGATAAAAAACAAACCTGCACAACAAAATAGAGGGGTTTTTAATCCCCAATTCAGAAAATAGCCCCTACAGATTCTACAGAGAGAAAGAAAAGATCAAGATCAAGTCCAAGCACCTTTATATAGAGGTAGCCCCATCACATTCTATTGATAATGATCATAAAGAAGATGAAGATCAAATTTCTACTATATATATGGAATATGTTGAAACAAAAGAAAAGAGTGAGAAAGAATATGCAGAAGAATGTAAAGAAGCTGATATCTCATTTGATCAGGAAGAAATGGATGATTATTGCAAAAAATTTACTGATTTTGTGCAAGCAGAGTTGCATAAAAAATATGATTTGAGGTAAAAAAATAGGTTGAGAACTCAGGATGATGAAGGAGAGGAATTAGAATCAATACCTACTTCAATGGCGACTCCACTACAAAATAATCCTATTAAAAAATCAGATAAAGGGAAACAACCGATGAATCAAAAAAACGAGAAAGAGAAGCAGCAAGCTGAAGCTCCTCAAATAAAATATAATGACCCAAATATTTTGGAAAAAAATGTTACTATTCCTGATCAACATGAAAATTCAATTAAAAACCAAGAAGAACATAAAAAGTTAACAAAAAAAAATCAAAATTTCAGCTTGTCTAAAGAATTAGAAAAAGTAAAGATTCAAGTGCCACTTCTTGAGTTGGTCAAAACACCTGGTTATAAGAAATAAATTGCAGAATTTATTGATTTATCTCGGTCCGATGAGGTGGGTGATATACTGAATCTGCAAGAAGAGAAACCAGAGGTTACTTTTGGACCTCATGTTGAAGAGGTAGATTCTTCTATTCCACCTTTTTATATATCAGTTCTGTTTCATGATTTCATTTTACATAATTGTATGCTAGATTCTAGAGCATCACATAATCTAATGCCACTGTCTATGATGAAAGAATTGAATTTACAAATCACCAAAACATATAGAGACCTTTATTCCTTTGATTCAAAAAGGGTGAAGTGTGTGGGTCTTATCAAGGATATGGTTGTTTTCCTAGCTTAAATTTCAGTTAAGAGTATTATGATGGATGTGGTAGTGGTAGATATCCCAGCTAGATTTGGTATGTTGTTGTCCAGATCTTGGGGGGTAAAGCTTGGAGGAGTTTTGAAATTGGATTTCACATATGCTATCATTCATGTTTTTAATGGGGAGGAAAGGAGGTTATACAGAGAAACTAGATTGTTGAAAAATACTACCAAGAAATATGCAGGTAATTCCCCCATCTATGGCTAATAGAAGGAGGATCTCTCTTGTTTCATGTTGCATGAAGATGCAGAATTTGCTGAATATTCACAAAAGAAGCTCGCTTTAGCCAATGTAAATAAAGAGCTATGTTCAAATAAAATTTGGAAGTGTTATTTTGATGGTGCATTCTCTAAGGAGGGCACTGGAGTTGGATTCATATTTATATCTCCTGAAGGTAAATTTTTACCTTTTTCCTTAAAATTGGAATTTGAATCTACTAAAAATGTGGCTAAATATGAAGCATTGATTCTAATTCTGCAGACAGCTAAACAGATGGGAATTCAGTTTTTATCTGTTTTTGGTGACTCTAAATTAATCATAAGACAAATTAAGAATTGGTGCCAGACTAAACATCCCAGATTGAGATCTTATAGAAATGAGGTGTGGGATTTAGTTGAGAATTATTTTGAGGCTTTTAATTTACATTTTATTCCAAGAGAAGAGAACGGAATGGCAGATTCATTGGCAGTTGCAGCTAGCACATTTAAACCACCAATTAATCCAAGATTGACATATGAAATTGAATTAAGATACAGGCCTTCAATCCTTGATAATGTAAAACATTGGCTGGTTTTTAAGGATGATGAACAAATTAATCAGTTTTTAACAATGATTGGAGGTTTTGAAGATAGTCAAATTGATTTAGAAGTTGATGAAAGTGGTCAAAGTGATATGTCCAAAAATCTGAAACATTCAATTGGTGATCAGAAGATAATTCAGTTGGAAGATAATATTTTGCCCAGAGGCTTGGTACCTCTTGAAATATTGTTTGATGCTAATGATGTGTCAATGAACCATAAAATAATATCCTAAGATGGAGAAATGGAGGACTGCAATTTAGGGACTCAACATGAGCCTAAATTAGTCAAATTGTTTAGAGGAGTTCCCAAGGAGTACAAAGAAAGGTATGTAAACCTTTTTAAACAATTCATGGATTTATTTTCATGGTCATATGAAGATTTTAAAACTTATGATTTGGATATTATTCAACATAAAATACCACTGAAACATGGGGTTAAACCACACAAGCAGAAGTTCAGTCAAATTAACCCACTATTGTTGGCTCCAATTGAAAAAGAGGTGAAAAAAATTTTGCTAGCCAAAATCATAGTTCCACTAAAATATTTAGATTGGGTTTTGAATCTGGTACCAGTCAGGAAGAAAAATGGAGAGATAAGATTATCTGTGCATTTCAGAAATTTGAACAGGGCTTCCTTAAAAGATAACTATCCTTTACCCAAGATGGATTTTGTTCTATAGAAAGTAACTGGAGCATTCAAGTTATCCATGGTTGATGTTTTTTCTGGGTATAATTAGGTGGCTATGGAGAAGGATAATCAAAAGAAGACTGCTTTCACTACACATTGGGGAACATTCATGAATGCCAGGATGCCATTTGGCCTCATGAATGCAGGATCAACTTTCTAAAGAGCAATGGATATTGCTTTTGTGGGTGATGAATTTGTAGTTATTTATCTTGATGATGCTACTATTTTTTCAGGGTCTGATGATGAACACTTAGAACACTTGAAGAAAGCTTTCTTGAAATGCAGAAAATTTGGATTATCATTAAATCCCAAGAAATCTTTGTTTTCTTTAGAAGAAGGTAAGTTGTTGGGTCATATAGTTTCAAAAAAATGAGTAAAGATTGACCCTACAAGGGTTGAAGCTATACAGACAATTCCACTACCTAGAAGTAAAAAGGACATCCAAAGGTTTCTGGGAAAAATAAATTTTATGAGAAGATTTTTTCCAAATTATGTTGAAATTGTCAGGAGAATAACAGATATGTTAAAAAAGAATGCTGAAGTAAAATGGGATAAATATGCAAGAGCATCATTCAGTAGAATTAAAGAATATCTCCAAGAAGCTCATGTATTAATCAGTCCAGATTACTTAAAACCTTTTCAGGTCTTCTCATTTGTATCATCTTCTACTATTGTTGTTGTATTGTTACAAAAAAATGAAGAAGGTAGTGAACAACCTGTAGCCTTTTTCAGCAAAGTCCTCAGAGATGCAAAACTGAAGTATAATATCTTGGAGAAATAGGTATATGCTTTAGTAAAATCATTAAAGGCTTTCAGAACTTATATACTTCATTCTCAAATAGTAGCATATGTGCCTAATTCTGCTATAAAGGATGTGCTAGTATAGAGTGATGTGGAAGGAAAAAGAGGAAAATGGATTGCCAAAATCCAGGAATATGACTTGGATATCAAACCAACAAAGTTAGTCAAAGGACAGGGACTAGCCAAATTGCTGACAGAATCTAATTTCCAAGCTTTGGGAATTAGTTTACTTGCGCCTATAGATGAAGTAACTGAAGAAACAGATCAGATTAATACAAAGTCAAAAATTAAGTAAAAATTTCTCTGTTTAGGATGGTATAAGGATATCATTCATTATCTATGTTTCTTTTCTTGTCGTCCTTCAATAAACAAAGCTAAGTATAGAGATCTGAAACTAAAAGCTCAACCTTATGTTATAATTGAAGCTAAGTTGTATTGGAAATATCCTGCTGGTGTATTGTTGTTATGTTTGACAGAAGAGGAAACCATGGAGGTGATTAAAGAATATCATGAATGCTTGTGTGGAGGTCACTACAACTGGAAGGTAACTGCTCATAAGATTATTAAATCAGGTTTTTATTGGCCCTCTTTATTTGTTGATGTATACAGAACTG
This sequence comes from Pinus albicaulis, assembly GCA_034641835.2. Classification (NCBI taxonomy): domain Eukaryota; kingdom Viridiplantae; phylum Streptophyta; class Pinopsida; order Pinales; family Pinaceae; genus Pinus; species Pinus albicaulis. The sequence goes on from CM076570.1 coordinate 987,470,575, forward strand.
TTAGAAGTTTCCATAAATGCCAATTGTTTGCAGAAAAGAAAAGACTAGCTCCTTTACTGCTTCTTCCTGTATTTATTGAAGAACCTTTCAGACATTGGGGATTGGATTTCATTGGAGAGATTAATCCACCATCAAGTGGGTAGTTTAAGTGGATTCTAATTGCTACTGATTATTTTACAAAATGGGTAGAGGAAGTTCCTACTAGAAAGGAAAACGATTTGGTTGTGATGAAGTTTTTGGAGGAGAATATTTTTAGTAGATTTGGATGTCCATTAAAAATTGTAACAGATAATTCTCAGGTTTTCAATTCAGTCAGATTCATAAATTTTTGTCAGACTTATAATGTAATATTATCTCACTCTACAACATATCATCCTCAAGAAAATGGATTAGCAGAATCATCTAATAAAACATTGGTGAAAATATTGAAGAAAACAATCAATGAGAATAAAAAGGATTGGGATTCAAAGTTGATTTTTGCTTTATGGGAAGTAAGGATGACTACTAAAAGATCCACTGGTAAGTCTCCATATGAATTGGTATATGGTTCTCAGGCTCTATTTTCTACTCAGCTAGCAAGGCCAGTAATTTCTTTTCTTCAAGACTCTCAAGAGGAACCTAATGCCTTGATCAGAAGACTAAACCAGGTGATAGAATTAAATGAAAGAAGAAATAAATTCAGATACAATTTGATCATTTATCAGGAGAAAATGAAATCTATTTTTGACAAAAATGCAAAAGAAATCATGTTTCAGAATGGAGATTTGGTATTAAGATGGGATACCAGGAGGGAAGAGAAAGGGAAACATGGCAAATTTGATCCTTTATGGTATGGTCCTTACAAAATCTATGAAGTCAGATCAAACAACACTTTCATGCTGGAAAATATTGATGGAGAAGTAGTAGAACTACCTGTAAATGGGCAGTATCTGAAACATTATTTCCAGCACTAAAGGCAGTTAGTTTACTATTGTACATATTCAGTTTCCTCTCACTGTATATTTCTCATCAAGCAATTTTTTTACTCCATGCCCGAAGTGCAGACACTGATCTGCGAGTTCTTAGTGTTTCCTGGCAAAAAACACTATCCCCGGGTGGAGCCCGATGTTGTGAATCATATTCGTATCCTTTTATTTTTCAAATATTTTAAAAAATAAAAATATGAATCTGTGAAAATATGTTAAAGTATCGAATTCTTATACTTTACCATAAAAAATAAAAAAAATTGCGTCCATCAAAGTTTAAGTTTAAACATTTAAACTTTATGATTGTGGGTCCATATTAAAAGTTAAATAGTGATTGGTTTGAATGGCGGAAAGCGCCTATCATTAAAATCTTTATTGAATCACCCAACCCGCGGGCACAGCTAGCATGACAGATACCATGAGGAGTGCCTCCGCTGTTGACCGGGTTGACTGTGTGGACAGCAGAGATCAACGGCAGAGATTGAATGCGAGGGCACCAGCCAAAGTTTTTCTCCGTACCCCGAAAGCCCCCCTAGTGACGTAAGACACTAATTTGGTCATAGCTGTCTTCCACGTCAAGTAGAGTTAACAGCTTGCTGGCGCATCTTGTCAGAATTTAATTCAAAACCCGCACCACTTATTTAAATAATTTTTTGTATATTTTTAAAATTTACTTGTGAATTTCTACGCTGCACCCCGTTTTAGCTTTCCGCCACTTGCAAAATTTTACCACCCTGTAAACTATTTTCCACGTAAACTTTTAACCATGGCTAAAAGGTCATCCCTATCAGGTTCAACCAACCATATCCCTCTCATGCATACTGAGAGGGATATTCAAGATACCCTATGTTCAGTAATTCACCTCCCCTTTTACCAACAAGTTATCTTGAATGCTAATGCTTCCCCTATGTATTCTACCATGATCAATTCTGGAGTCTTGTTTGCATGCATTCCTAAAACCCACCTTTGCTCTGAATTCATCTATTGGTCGGTATCTTTTATGTATCCAGGGAAGTGTTTTGTCATGAATTCCCAAGGAGAAAATTTTTGCAGGTGTTTACCCTATTAATCCGCCAAGCCCTATGCTATCTTGATTCAGAGTCATCCATTCAATTTTCTGATGACACTGGTTCAGTATTATGATAATCTTGCAGGAGAATAATTCAATCAATTCATGTTTCATTTGAAGCCTGACATGAAGCAATTTCATCCATATTTCAAGGAGTTTGATATGGGGGTTTTCGATGCTGAGACTCGTCCAGTATTGAGTCATATTGCGAAAATTATGGGTAAGGATGATGATAATGCAGTGGATAAATCAGTTCTAGGAATGTTTTCCATGATGATGAAGCCAGGAATGGTGCTGTATATTCCATCATATTGGAAGGAAGCAGTCAACTCACAGCTGATGAGCCTCTCATTAACAGGTTCCTTTAAATTTCCCTCATTAATTATATATTTGTTCTTATACCAGAATGTGGAATAATTCATGCATTTAGGTCTAAATATTATGGATGTAAATAAAAGAAGTCAATCAGTGATATTCTGGATAGATGTAGTTAGAAGGGAGCAAAATGAGGTTGGGTTGTTTGATTTTTCTATTTATTACATGCCAACTACATAAAAATTATTGAATGGAATTCCTCCTCCCTGTTTCCTACCTAAAGCTCAAGATTTTTTGCATTTAGGAAACAATTGTGAATATGGAGACTTGTTTGTTTTTTAGGAATATTCTAAAATAAGGCTATATGGAGAAAGTGTTGAGCCTTACAAACTCCCAACTTTTGTGCCAATGAGGTTTTTTGCTTTAGAGTTCATTAGACAGAGTCTAAATGTTGATCAGGTTCATTTTGTGCCTATGAAGAAAGGTCACATGTATAAATTACCCATGGTTGTAGGCCCTTTCATAGTAAATATGAGACAGGCATTTGATGAAGTAACAAAAATGTTAGATGACATGCAAATGTTATTAGGAGAAAGTTGGGCTTATGACCCATATAGTGTTATTTCAAATAGAAGGATTGAGAATGGATATTCCGCTTTCATTCATGAAAGTAGGCCAAAACAAGAGAAGATAGCATGTAAATATGTGAAGAAATCAGTAGATGCTAACATTCAAACTCCTATTATAGCAGAGAAAACAGCTAAAAGAACCAAGTAAATGGTGATTGATCTAGATGATGAGGAGCAGGGAGCCATGAAGAGAACAAAAATTACTGAAGATCCTGCATCTACTACTCCTGGTTTTTCTTTGCATTTGGGAGAAGAAAAAAATGCTCCTTCCTCACCCAGGAATCATGAAGCTTCCCATGAATAGGTGCCCTTGATTAAGCAGATGTTTTCACAAATTGAAGAAAGAAATCAGAGGATGAAAGCCAGCATGGAGGCCCAATTTGAACATCAAGTCACTACTGAACAAACAAGATTGTTAACTGTAATGGATCTTGAAAAAGATTAGTTTAGAATTGCCCTCTCACATCCTACAGATATGTCAATTGGTTCTCCCAGCAATTTCAACAATGTTAATGTGATTGTAGATGTAAAGAAAATTCCTCTAATAGATCAAATGAAATTGCATATGCAAACAGGTCAATTGATTGTAAATGACCTCACAAAGACTAAGGCAATGGCAATAAAGGCAGATAATATATTGGTAAAGTAATTAAACAGTTGAAGTTAGAAAAGGCTAACTCAAGAGCCTTAACAGTTCAAAATGAAGAATTGAAGAAGATTATTCTAAAAATTGGAGTAGACCCTAGTGATAAGACTTTTGTGCGGAAATTCATGCAAAGTGCTGAGGTAGGGATATCTAAATTAAGGAATAAATTGAAGTTACCTACTGGTTAACATTCAATAGCTACATAAGTTGTAGAGGTAGAGAAGGAAAAGGAAAATTTGTTGCAGCAACTCATGCAAAAGGATGAAGAACTATCCAAAATAAAGCAGACTGCAATTTCATTACAAAATCATATTGATAATCATAATTGTACTGTTGTTTTTCCTATAGGTGATGAAGACCCTCAAACACAAATTATTCAATTAAATACTGAGTTGCAGATGGCTGAAAGAGATAGAAAGAAGGCTCAAACATATCTGGAGACTGTAACAAAATTTATGAAGGTCATAGAAAATGAAGCAGATAAATACAAAATGGATTTCCAAAATGCTGAAGCTAAGATTAAGAATCTCAAAGAAAGAATGAAAGGTAATCTTTCACTAATACAAGCTAAAGATATCATTTAGACTGATATCATTTCAGAAATGAAATCCAATTGGTGATTCCTGATGATAATTGCAAAAGAAAAAAGCCTTATTGTAGAGTGTGAAGAACCAATTATGTCTGATAAGCAAAAAGGGATTAACAGAGCCATTTGGGCTAGAAGATTTATTGATTTTATTAATTCCAAATCAGATCAGGAGTTAGAGGAGAATAGTATGCAGGAAAAAATGTTATATGCAGTGGAAATTAATAAAATGATTATCAGGAATGATCTCAGAAAGGCTGCAAAAAATAAATTAATGGAAATCAAAGAAGAAGTAATTCAATTTGATAAATCTTTTGATAAAATGACAAGAGTAGGCTTGCCATCATGTTGGGGAGCTGAAGGAAATATTTTTCCATGGAGCTCTTATGAGAATTTACTGGTGATGACAAAAAGAAATATTGATAATAGGCATGAAAAGACTCGGGTGCTTAAAGGAGAGACAATTGTCAACTTCTTGTAGAGACATTTTCAACTCTTGTGGATGGTAAAAACTCTTTTCTCTGAAAGGCCTTCTTATGATCGAATTACTGCATTCAGATTGGAATATCACAATCTGACACATTCATCTAGGACGAAGGTAGAAATATGGAAAAAGTGCAGAGCTTGGACAATTGACCTACCAAAAGGATCAGCAGCAAAGAAAGTCAAATCAGCTGACCGAGGAAAATAAGCCACATCGTTAGAAATTCCTATAGATTAGGATATTTATTTTATGTTATTTTATGACGACAATGTAATTATAATAAGACATTTTCAAGGCATGTAATAGACAGCCTTCAAAGTCTTGAAGTATTTTTGGTAGTTAGGATTGGTTACAACAGTTCCAAACTGATTTTTACTGTATTTAATGTAATTTTCAAGAGGAAGAAAGGTTTCGAGTTTTGGACCTCCAGAAAAATATTTTTGTACTCAAAGATTCAAAGATTAATGAATGAGTAAGCAAGTTTCTGGCATTTTGTTTATGTTGAAATGTATTCAAGTTTTCATTATGTATTTCCATCTATGAATAAAAAAAGGTTATGAGTAGCAGGTCTCTTTTTACTTCTGTGTATAAGAGTTGAAAAACCTTAATTGGCGCTCCCTTTTTTTAACTATTTCTTTCACATATTTCTTCTGGGGTTTGGAATGATAATTTCTGTATAAAACAACATATCAGTTTGGACTTCTTCTTACATTTTCTTCTAGTCACTTCATTCAACATCAACAGATGGTAGCATTGTGGAGCATTCATTATATTTGACATTTAAGGAGTTGATTATAAATAATTGAGGGTTAATAAAATAGAGACATAAAAATTTGTGACACAATCATAAAATGTCTTAAGCACTGATTCCTTATCAAAGCTAAGGGATTGTCTCTTAAGGTACAACAAACCCTATGACCTAATGGTGACACTAAGCTGAATGAGGACCATGGTGACCTGACTGAAATGAATATGAATACCTTGGAATGATAACTCATCCAACTGAGAGGTGTTAATGGCAAGCAGGTGAAATTTTTTTGGAAGGAGCAGTAATAGTCCTAGACACAACAACCAGTGACCAAATTTTTATTTGAAGACCTACTGAAATCATAAAAATTTGACTCGACATCCTAATAAAATTTTTGAAAGAGCTCATTTGATCACTAGTGACAGGCAAAACTGACTGACACTAACATTGGCTCCAACTAGGGATGGTAGCTCCTTGGAGGTGTCAATAACACCGTAGACGAAGTAGCCTAACCATTAGGCATGGATTCAAAATCAACAAACCAAACAGAATACTAACTCAAACTGATCTAACTCGAACTGAAACAAAAACTTAAAAAAATTATTGATGGCAGCATATCACCAAGACTTGAGGGCTTCAAATGTTGGTGACAACCACCCACCTGTTGAAGACATATGTACAATCATGTGAAATATTCCTTCCAATTTGACCAGTCCAAAAAATGGCTACATACTGAAATCCTACTCACGCTTTCCTTGAGCAGGCAGAAAAAACAAAATATAGGCAACTACGAGTGTCACTGAAAATGTGCTTATGATCCAGAAATACAAGAAAAATAATCTCCCATGTTGACTGTAGAAAATCAGTGTAAGGATCTTCAATAATTTGAAATGTTACCTTGTCTTGAGATCCAACAAAAACACAAGCACACCCTTCATTTTGATCTGAAAGAACACTTGGTTGTTGATCCATAAGAAGGCATAGGGAAGTATGACCTTCTTCTATCTGGGTGTTGGCTGTAAATTCCTGAAGTATGAGCAACCATGATTCTATCATTGGCATACTATCTATCTCAGACTCATTCTCCTTCCATTCATAGTATAAATCATCTTTGAATGGAAAACATTCTTCAAGATTGTAAAACATTACATCCCTATCATCTTCACGAAAGAAAATAGTCCTTGTTAGTTGATCTCTTTGCAGGAAATCATCATCACAAATTGGCTTACTCACAACAAATTCATGTATAATTTCATCAGTCTCATGATTGTCATCATTTAAACTCAAATTTTAATTTTAAAAAATGGAAGAAGATTCACTAGCACATTCTTGACTTTGTTAACACTGCAAACCTGCATTAGCTTGGGTTGTAACATGACTCTTCAGGAGCTGATCTATTTCATCTTCAGAAAGAGGAGAAACAAGATTTTTATAGCAGTTAACACTGGCTTGATGATTTTCATTTTCAAGATTGGGAATAGGCTTTTCTCTTTTTTGGTCCCAGTCTGTTTCATCCAAGGAGGAATATATTGTTTCTTGTTGGGAGGAAAAATCATAAAGGTCTTCTATGATCTCATCATCTAGACACTCTACATCCCCTACAAATTTTCAATAAACTCAGTGAAATTTTCAGAAATCCACAACAACTATCAATCATCAACAAGGAAGAATTAGATCTTTGATAATGTTGAAAGAAAACTGAATTAAATTCCCTTATATAATATAAACTAGCAGATGGTAGCCTCTCATACCATTTCCTCGCTTGTTCCTCCAAGGTTGCCATAGACATCTTCATCAGACAATATTCAGGATACTCAATCTTTAGTCTGTGAATATGAAAATGAAATTTTACCAAATGCAAACTAGCATCTTCTCCATCCTGACCTTTAAATTTTGGCAACCCTATTTTCAAATATATATACAAATATTTTGATTCATAAAACCAGGATTATGAGCTCGATTCATAGGAGCATACCTTCAAGCAGTTGAATCCATCTTAAAAACAGTGAGGTCACCAAAAATTTCTTCAAACTACCGGTTCTTGAAAAATGGAGTCGCCATGAAGATTTTGAACCTTTAGATTCTTCGGCACTAGAGTCGTCAAGTGAAAGATGCACAAATTTCTTGTTCCCGATCATTGTTCACCATCAACAATCAGATTTTATCCTTGTCGTTCTTTCCCAGGGAAGATCTATCACTTCATTCCCTGGCAATGACGCCAGAATGTTAGGACTCCACCAGTTCTCTGAAGGCTGAAAAGGAGACTGAAAAAGGTAACCACATACCACTTTGACCTAGTAGCTATCCCTACAAGGATGAGAGGGCTCTATCAATGATATCACAGTCAATGATTGACTATGATATGAAGGATATTAGGCTAGATATGATAAGCTCAGGTAGGTTTTCAGTATTTTAGTGTTTTTGTGCTAGATCAAGGATGAAACCAAGTAGCTAAGTCTAGGTATCAAAGGGTTTATAGTTGTAAATATATAAAGGAGGAAGGTAGTAGTGGATCTATGATGGATGTAGGGTTTTTTAGGTATGGTGGTGTCTAAAAACGTAGAGGGATTTAATGAGCATGTTCAATCATGAATTCATTAAATTGGAAGCATGAAACACAAAATGACATTTCCATATAAACATAGCTAAATCAATAGAATTCTACTTGTGAACTGAAATGAAAGCCACTTTATATACAAGGTATGGAAATAGGAGCTATATATCATTCAATAAAGACTATAACAGAGAAAATACATGATCATAAATTCACTGCACATGAATTCCTAGATAATAGTTGCAACTGCATCATTTGATTCCTGAATATGAAAGTGAAAGTACAAGCTACAAGAGTAACAATCCTCTGATTTCCAACCAGTCAAATGACTCTGAAAATGATAGATATAGACCAAAACAACATCTCCCCTCTCTCAAGGGTTGAATCCATCAGTTGTGGAGTTGATTACATGAGATGCTCAACAAAACCCTAATTTCTAGGGATGTCAACCAATTCACCTCACCATTAGGAAACTAGATAAATTTGACCAAAAATTACATCAAAAAGCATGTATCTACCCTATTTCACTATTTACCAAATCAATTACACTTCATTACATCACAAAATCATCATCATTCATCAATTACATAGGCAAAAAGTCAAACTAGGTCAAATTTCCTGTGAAAAATGCTTGCTTGAGAAATCGCAGTGAATTCTGGAGAAAGCACAGCGTGCTTGGAGAAATCACAGTGTGGCTAGAGAAAGCGCAGCATGCCTGGAGAAAGCGCAATGTGCCTGGAGAAAGTGAAGCGAGCTAGGGAAAAAGGCAATTTGAAAGCCTTCTAGGTGTCCAAATGTTGATCTGAAAGTTGCTATGGATAGCCCTGTATGTCTACTACATGATATGATTTCACAAGAACTCAAAAAGGTGGCTACTAGCCTTCCAAATCTTCATTCTCCCAAGAATACTCAGATATCGCAGCATGGCCTCCAAAAAGAGGGCAGAAAGGTCATCTTTTTCTAATTTTTGGGCATTGTGACCCTCCAAAAGTGGCTCACACGGCTCCACCGCTTACTAGGATTGAAGTACTCATCAAGAGGAATCCACTAATGCTGAGAATGCATCCAGTTCACCTCCCCAACAAAATCGTAGTGTGGCCCACATTGTGCTTTTTCCAGTGTGACTGATTTTCAAAATTGCCAAATTTGACCAAAATTTCACAAACATTGGGCTCAAATATGGAGCGATATCTCACTAAAAATAAGTTTTTTTGAAAAAATGAGAGATTTTTTATTTATTTGGCATGTTTTGAACAAAAACCTCCTCCAATTTTCAAAAATAATTCCCCTTTTGTTCAGAATCAAAGCTTGAAGTTGATCACTCAAAAACAGGAGAAAACGCAACGTGCTTGGGAAAAGTGACTTTGGGAGGCCTTCCCAAGGTCCAAATCAAGATCTGAAGGTACCATTCGAAATCTTAGGATTTTTGATACACGATGGAGTCATTAAGCACTGCAAACACCTTCTCCAAACCCTTGAAAACTGTCTTGAAGTCAAGTTGTCCAGAAGTGCAAAAAACCTCCTGTAGCAATTGCATTTTTGGAATTTCTCTCAAATCATAATACCTGTGTATAAAATTAATAATTTTTTTTTCCTGGGTCTATTATGGACAAAAACCTCTTTCACTTCTATAAAATTCATCTCTATTTCGTGAGAAACACATTTTGAAGCAAAATTGTCCATGTGTGCAATGTAAACCCTAGGCAACCGATATCTTGGAAAGGTGAAGCTATGATTTATTTGACTTTGGTGGGATCATACCTACTAATATGACCTCCACTATGCCTCCTATGCTTAGTGGTTTCAGAATCCATTGCTAACCCTAGCTCAGTGGGAAGGGAAATTAGGGCTTCGTGAAGGGAAAAACAAGGGATTTGGGTAGTTTTTGTGAATGAATGAAGATGAAGGGGTTAAGAGCTTCCTAAATTCTTGGTAAACTTTATGGGGGTAGGGAGAGATGTTAGGAAGTAGGGTAAAGTTAAATTTGAGGGAATAATTGAGAGGAAAGGGTCCAAAGAGGGAAAAAAGATTCCTAACCTAGAAATGCCTAGTCTAGGCTAGGGTTTGTGGGAAAATAGTAAAAATGAGGGATAAGAGTGATGGGGAGTGATTAGGAAGGTGTATAATAGGTGAGGGAAGGTGATTGAGCTTCAACCTCAAGGTTTTACTTAGCAATTTGTCAATGAGAACATGAAACCAAGCAAATGTACTAGAAACCCTAGAAAAAGGGAATTTCTCTTTCCAAGCATGAATGAAGACACAAGAGATGATTTGGATGCCCACTTACTTGTCCCTGATACACTAGATTTTGTTGTTGATGAAGGATCCATCTGCAATGAAGTTTTGTGCCTCCTAAAGAAGAAAACATAGCACTCTAGCAAAGTGCAGCGAGTGCGCAACACAAGGAGAAATGGCACTCTTGGGCACACAAATTGTTGTTCTGAGAGTGAAAGTGGTTTTTCAAGGTGGAGAGAAATCTCTTGAAGATGAAAAGAGAAAATTAAAGCTCTTTTTGGTATTTTTGTAGCTTGGAAGTCCTTTTCTTCATTGTGGTGTGGTAGTGGCCCACCATGTGCTTTTCACTTTTTCTTTGAAAACTATGCAGCTTTGGAACAAATAGAACTTATTACATCATGATTGAATAAAATTACATATGAAACAAAATTTATTGAGAAAATCCCTATTACTACTCCCTCATTTTCTGGTTTTATCAATGAAATGATGGATTTTTGTGACTTGAACCCTAATGACCTAATGGTGACACTGAACTGAATGAGGACCATGGTGACCTGACTGAAATGAATATGAAGACCTTGGAATGATAACTCATCGAACTGAGAGATGGTAATGGCTAGCAGGTGAAAATTATTTGGAAGGATCAGTAATATTCCTAGACACAGTAGCCAGTGACCAAATTTTTATTTGAAGACCTACTAAAATAATAAAAATTTGACTCGACATCCTAATAAAAAATTTGAAAGAACTCATTTGATCACTGGTGACAGGAAAAACTGACTAACACTAACAGATGGTGTTCCCCGATAGGGGAGGTTTCTGTAACAACCCTCACTAAAAATCCATGTAATAAATTTAATAAAGGAAAAATAATAACCATGGTCATGAGACATGTATTCCACCCTGAATGTTGGGAAAAAAACATAGTGACGGGGATCACTTGTGATTAATTAATGGCTATGGAAATAGGAAAAGGCAATGGAAAAGGATTTGGAAAGGCAAAGTGGCATTTATTGACATTTATTTATGAAAATAATGGAAATTAGAAGAAAATGAAGGTGAAAGGTCAGAGGTTTCATATGAGGAGGAAAATGAAGGAAAATAATGGAAAATGAAGAAAATAGAGGCCTCATTAATAAAAAGGCTTCTGAGGATCAATTGGAACATTTTTTTCCATTTAGTTTCTGAGCTCTCTCTCTCATACTCGTGGACACTTAGAGTTTCTTGGAGCACTCTTGAAGGACTATGGCATACTTGGGATTTGGATAAAAAAGGAAAAGGAAGAGAAGGAAAGCACAAGAGGATATTGAGATTAGTAGCTACAATGGGATTTTCTTGCATGTATCAAGTTGCATGTATGATTTCCTTGCTAGTTTTGTCATGCATGGCATATACATGTGGTTTCTTGGTTATGATCTGTCATTGGCATGGAGGATTGCCTTGATTGATAATTGGTTTTGCCTGGCCTTGCCATTTCCTAGATAGCGATGGTTTTGAGGGTTTTATCTTTTTTTCTAGTTGGTGCTCATGTTCCATTGGTTGTGGGTTGAGTTACTAGTTCTTGGAAGCCTTGGTTGGACAAACGCTCTAGAATCCCTGTAACAACTTGGGTTGAGTTACTAGTCCTGGAATCCTTGGTTGGAAAAATTCTCTAGAAGCCCTTGGTGGGTTGAGTTACTATTCATGGAAGCCCTAATTGGACCGATGCTCTGGAAGCCCTGCAATAGTTGTGGGTTGAGTTACTAGTCCTGGAAGCCTTGGTTGGAACAAATTCTCTAGAGACTTAGACAGCTTGGGTAGAGACCAATCTAGTGATGGTTAGCTATGTCTGACCGTGAGTTGGAATCACTGGTTTAGGGTTGAGGTGGTTTGGCCTATAGAATCCCTAGTTTGGTATTTTTTTATTTGTTCCATGAGATCCCACATTCATGCTTGGAATATGGCATGGGGGTGATTGGCTAAAAGAGAGATTTGGTTCAACCCAATCTATGGTCGGGTGGTATGTGGAAGTCCCAGACATGGTTGCATTTTGCACATGACTAATAAGAGCTCTTTCCTCTTGTATTTTATGGGTAAATATACTTATTTATATGTGGTTTTTATGGTTGTTGTATCCTTGTTATTTCTGTTGAATATATTTTGGTTATGAGGATGTTTTATGACAGACATGATGTATGGCTCTCATCATGTTTTGATTATAAAATGAATGAACAATGAATATATGACCTAATAGATGATATTGCAGCTATTGTGATAAGGCAATAATGATTCTTAACATTTCTCAAATAAGTATGAGACCCTTATGCTCATATATGTTGTTCTGACTTGTAGATTGCATATTTGTGATATGTTTGACGAAATGGCTGCCATGTCTAGTAGGAGTCCAGTCAATTAATTAATCAAATTTTCACATTATCATTCTTTATTCAATGTTATTTATCATTTCTGAAGGTTTCATGAAGTTCTGGGCAGTGGCCTGAAACCTAGCCCTAAAAAAGTGGCTCAGAATCCGAGGTCCTTGGCTTAGAACTGTTGGAAAACTCCATATTTGATGGCATGCCTTGGTGTGGGAGTGACTAGAAGGCCTCAGACACATGCATGGCTTGTCATGGGAGTGTTTGAGGGTGTAGATCAATAAAATGAAAAGTCACCTGAGGGGTTGGTCACCTAGAAGGATTGGTTGGCTCCTAAAGGTTTTATAGCATGTGTGGAAGGTCATAATGGTTTTATTTTGTCTGTTCCACTTCCTTAATTGTACATTGGGAGTTTAATCATGTTATAGTATCCTCTCATCACATTTTTACCCCAACGAACTGGTTAATTTGGGTAAATTTGGGAGGAGGTGGTTACATCCACCATTCATCAATAGTTCTAGGAGAAATGTCATCTTCACCCTCAACCCTTGAGAATTTTCCTGATACAACCTCAATCAGGATCCGAAATATACTGGCCATCCAAAGCTTAACCAAAATAGGGAACCCACTACATCATGGTTATCCAGGAAATGGAAAAGGCAAGACTTAAACCACTGTCAATCCATACAATCCCATGATAATGAAATCAAGTAACCAAATGACCAAATGTGTGTACCATGCAACAAAATATTAGGAAGGAAATCACACATGCAACTTGTTACCACCATTGTTCTCTTGTTGTAGTTTCCTTTCCAACCTTCTTCTTTTTTGCCCACAAATTCCTTTGCTTGCTTGCTTTCTTTCCCGCTTCTATATAATTATTCTCTCTCTCCAAGTCCAACTAAGAATGCCTCAATGTCCAAGTGAATGCTAAAAAATGCTTCAAGAGTGTAAGTGTGACTAGGAGAGGCATAAAATGTTCCCTTTCTCCTTTTGTTTCCTTTTTCCTTTTTATTTTCCTTAATTTTCCCTTGCATGCATATTCTTGTCCCTTCATTTTCCTTTTCTCCTATTTTCTTGTATTTATTTAATTAATTGCCACTTATTACATTTTACCTTTTCCAATGCCAATTTCCATAACCAATAACTAACCAGAAGTAATGCCCACTATAATGTTTTTCCCTCCATTTAGCTTGGAATACGTATCCCATGACCTTGGTTTAATTTATTTACCTAGAAAATCAACCCAGGGCTGTTACAAACCCCTCCCCCTTGGGGGAACACCATCCTTGGCGTTCTTGGACACTTATACCAACCAAACATATTACTTATGGAGCTTTTTGTAATGTTCCCAATTTTAGCATCAAGCTAAAATGGAACATTATAGTTGCACATTTTTATTTTTTTGAATAAAAATGGGTAAAGTGACCCATTCATGAAATAAACAGGAATAAAATCCCTTACAATGTGAAAAGGGATCATCATGGAGCTGAATTTCACACCCTCATGTGTGAAAGGGGTTAAAATGCAAATGGACAAGGCCAAATTGACCAAATCAAACTGCGTTGGCATGAGTTGGAGAGCACTAAGTGGGACAGCACAGTTTTAGTGGAGGAATATTCCATGAGGGAGGAAAATTCTAGAGGAAGGAAGGTGAAGGCTCATTGAGTTTAAAAGAGGAGCAAGGCAGCCCATTGAGATCATCTTGGATCATTTGATTATTTGTCTATAGAGACAAATTGCTGCCTCTTGCTGTTCAGCAGAGCTGCAGTGCCCTCGGGCACGAGGGAGTCCTGTTTAGGATTTCCTCTCCTTCTTGAGTAGCTCATGAAGGATTGCACTCATCCTCCATATTCTAGCATTCAGGCCATAGCATCAGCCATCTTCATCAGTGCAGTGTCTGCAACAGATTATTGTGAAGTGTAGCTGGGTGTTTCTGGAGGTTTCCTACAACACCATTTCTAGCTGATATTTTAGAAGAGGGAAGTTCTCTACTTCCGAGAGGTTAGTGAGGATGGTTTCTAATCATATTCCACCATCATTGATAGGAGGCCAACCATTTCCATCAGTCCCAGCGCAGATACTCTCATAGATTGCGTTCTAGCTGGAGCATTTGCAGTGAGGATTTTGTAGACATTTTAGAGGGTGAGATCTTTGGTGTAGGGATCAGCCTTGCACTTCATATTTCCAGAGGAGAAGGGCTCTTCACCAGATTCATCCATTCAACCTTCTCCATTCCATTCTATGTATTGAGTTGCTGCATCTACCCAGCAACTCCGGCATTTTACAGTTTTGCAGATTTCAGCCAATCCTTCTAGGATTGACTTGAGGTAGTGATTGGGAGCTTAGATCTTCTCTCCCAAGGATATATGAGCCATGTATATGTAGATCCATGTTGTGTTTTCACTCAGTGTAGCATTCTCCCTTCTATGACTATGCAGTCCCTATTCATGGGCATTCTATTATAGAGCAGCAATTGTATTTTGGCATGTATTTTCATGGAAGGCTTCTAGCCTTATTCTTCTGTCATTCACTGTATCATTTGTTGTTGTTATCACATAATAAAATGGCTTAAGGGTTTCATACATTTTGGCATTATGTTTTTTCACTGCTATTTCCAGTTATGTCTTTATATTGTTGTAGCTACAATGTTGGGGTTATCTTAAGAGATTCCTAATCTTGTTGTGTTTCCCTCTCGAGGATATTTTCCCTTGACAATGCTCTATAGGCAGAGTCTGATAGTGGGATAGAAAGCCCGTGGAGCTCATCCTTCTTTATGAAGTTGACAAATCCAGTAAATTCCCCTTTAGTCCATCTCTGGAATAGATTTGTTTGTCAATTGACAATGTTTCTAAAAAAGAAACATTACAGTGGTATCAGAGCATAATCTTGGCTCAGCCTGTGGATCTTCGCCAAGATGCCATCTAAGAAGATGAGAAAGGCTCCACTTTGTGGAGGAGAAGAAAGAAGAAAGGAGATGAGCTAGCCAAGCTTCTCCCTAAATTCATCTAGGGATTTCATGGGAGCCACAAGCAAAAGAGAAGGGAGAGATTTTAATAATCTCCACAAGGGTTTAAAGCAGAAACAAACTCTAGGGTTTCTGATGAGGAATGTGAACATCCAGTCACATCCTTTGATGCACAACGCAGTCATATGTGCAGTTTTGTCATGAAGAGATGGGAAAAGAAGGAGAGGTGATCAAGAGGAAAACTCTTGAAGATTTTCATAAGGAGTATGAGTCTCAAACTCCGGCATTCAGAGATCATCTCACTTCATGGATTTTTGCAAGTCTAAGGTGAAGGAGAGCTAGCAGCAAGATAGATTTATTCTATCTACTTTCAGAGGTTCACCTACATGTTCATCCAAAGCATGGGTAGAGGAGCTGAAGACCATGTTGCAACAGCACAAAGTTTCCAAAGGAGATGTTATCAGATTTGCAGCGCTGCACTTGAGAGGTAAAACCTATGCATGGTGGATATTTGAGTCATGTTATTTAGAGGATGCAGATACTTCTTTCTATTTTAGATTCATTGAAGCAATGATGGAAATATTTGGTAGGAGGATATCTGAAACATATGCAGAGAAACAAACCAAGACTTTGCATGTAAGAGAAGGAAACATAAACTCAGATCCACTTCATAACATTGTTGAGAGGGCTGACATCTTGCATCACACCTTGTTGAAGGAAAGGTATCCATCTCATATTCTTGCACAATAGAGCATGGAGGTCTCTTTTTCAAAAGGATATCAGATTTTGGAGAGGTTGCCCCTACATGTTGATGAGGAGGAGGGCAACTGCGCTAGTATAGCTAGAGTTGATCCAGTGCCTCATGCAGAGGAAAGAGGAGCTCTTTCTCCACATAGAGGAATTCTTGTGTCTTTGCAAGAAACTCCCCAGGATCTCCCATGTAGAGATCAAGGCACAACTCATGATACATCTGTGCCATTGTTGATAGGGTGCAGAGCTGTGGAGATAGAAGAAGAGATAGGGAGGATGATCAGCATCATGTGATGAGGAGCACACACCCTGTCTATTTTATGAGGTTGATGCACCTAAGATGATGATTGGATTGCACAGTGGAAGCATGGAGGGTTTTCTCCATTCATACATTCAGTCATCTCTTGATGATGGTGTCTCACTGCATGGAGACATCACATTAAGGAGACCACTAGAATCAACAAAGGAGGTTGGATGCTCCATATTTGGGGGCCTCACACCTTGATTTCAGGAGGTGGAAACCTTGGGAAAGTTCAGCACAGCGCAGAGAGTTTTGGATGGACTCAAGGAGGAGGGAGACACTCTCTCATTTTCAACATCACCCACTCTCATCAGACATACTGCACTGGCAGATGTTGTTGCAAGGATAGAGGATTACATCTTCATGATGCAGGTTGACTGCTCCATAGATTTGGTGAGGGATATGATACTTCCTTTGAGGAAGGACTCTTTCATACATTGGAGTAGATGGAGGCCACTCATGCTTACATTACCCAAAATCGGGAGATTCTTTGGAGGTGATAGTCTCTCATGGGAGGCTCATTTTCAGAGATCATCATTTCTCTTAAGCATGAGTAGCTGCATGTTGGCATGGAAGCAACTTGGAGGATGACTTTGAAATGAGGGGATGTCAAGGTAGCAGACAGCAGCGTGATGGAGCACCATATTGCAGAACGCCAGCGCTGTCTAGGTGGAGGATTGATCCAGGATGGAGGACTCAGCTTTGGTTGAGTATTCCCCGGGATCTTGATGCATGCATGTTTCTTGGATGGATTTGATGGATATGGCAGACACCTAGTGGATGATATGATCATCTATCATCATGGCAGACTCTTCTTGGCTAGAGTTTCTAGTCTCAAGGAGAAATTCTTTTCATGCAGCATGTGAGGACTTCCTAGCTATGCATTTGGATGCATACTTTCCCTTGCTAGAGGATTTCACTTGGAGGGAATTCAGCATGATCTACATTATCATATGGGTAGATGCACATCCCGATTGATTTTGGAGAGGTTGGCACAACCATTCCCTTACTCATTGGAGGAGAGGGAGAGAATTCAGATGAACCATTTCAGCTCAAGGTCTCAAGTACATGGTAGAGAAGGTATCATTTCCCATTTTGTACCTCTTTACTTCATATGAGCAGCCTATTGTCTCAAGGAGGATCATCCCTTCTTGCATTTGATATGATGTAGTCGCAGCTACTTGTAGCCTTGATTGTGGCTAATTTTATGATGGTTGTGGGGGAAGCCACATACTTCTTGGTGTGCACCATTGGCACCTATTTGTACTTTCATGCTTTCATCTCATGAGATGTTTGTGGCAGCAAACAAGTGGCTAGTACAACACTTGTTACTTTTGATTTTTAGGCAGGCCAAGGAGGCACTACGCAAGTTCCATGAGTGGAATTTGGAACCACTCTCCTGTTGTCATTTGACAACTTGTTTCTATTGAATATTTCTCCTTATGTGTTTCTGATATTATATGTCTATTGATGAGCTTTATTTGGAGAGAATTGTATGAACAGCGCATTGGGAGCATGATTCTCCACATTATACATGTTTTAGATTGCAGGAGATACCATGGGAAAACCATGATTGCCACATTGCTACTTGTACCTTCTTGTGGGAGGAACCACTTGGAGAATTTGCAAAGGCATTTCATGGCTGATTTTCTTGATAGGGAAGCTTGGGTCATAATATTTCAGCCCAAGGATAGAGGCAGCCCCATGAACACTCAAATGGAGAGAGGACCATCTTGAGAAGCACAAGCACACTCTCCATTCAGCCCCAACACATTGCAGAAACCGGGGGTTGATATTTTCATTGGATGATAGCATGGATGAGAGGATCATCATTGGGAGTAGCATTATCCCATGCATATCATCACTCCTACCTTAAGGAGGTCACATTCTAGCAGTAATGATTCCACTACACCTTCTATCTTTCCATGAGGAGCATCATCTTCAGTTTGCATACTTGGGAGAGAGCATTGGAGGGCAGATTTGTTGCAGCATATTTGAGTAGTGGTGGGACCATGGATGAGGAGGCCACAAGAGAAGAATGAGGAGGAATTTGTTTCTCTCAATGCATTTTCTTGAGGGCAAGTAACATGTGGGAGGGGAGGACTGTAATGTTCCCAATTTTAGCCTCAAGCTAAAATGGAACATTATAGTTGCACATTTTTATTTTTTTGAATAAAAATAGGTAAAGTGACTCATTCATGAAATAAACAGGAATAAAATCCCTTACAATGTGAAAATGGATCATCATGGAGCTGGATTTCACACCCTCATGTGTGAAAGGGGTTAAAATGAAAATGGACAAGGCCAAATTGACCAAGTCAAACTGCGTTGGCATGATTTGGAGAGCACTAAGTGGGACAGCACAGTTTTAGTGGAGGAATATTCCATGAGGGAGGAAAATTCGAGAGGAATGAAGGTGAAGGCTCATTGAGTTTAAAAGAGGAGCAAGGCAGCCCATTGAGATCATCTTGGATCATTTGATTATTTGTCTATAGAGACAAATTGTTGCCTCTTGCTGTTCAGTAGAGTTGCAGTGCCCTCGGGCACGAGGGAGTCTTGTTTAGGATTTCCTCTCCTTCTTGAGTAGATCATGAAGGATTGCACTCATCCTCCATATTCTGGCATTCAGGCGATAGCATCAGCCATCTTCATCAGCGCAGTGTCTGCAGCAGATTATTGTGCAATGTAGCTGGGTGTTGCTGGAGGTTTCCCACAACACCATTTCTAGTTGATCTTTCAGAAGAGGGAAGTTCTCTACTTTCGGGAGGTTAGTGAGGATGGTTTCTAAGAATATTCGACCATCATTGGCAGGAGGCCAACCATTTCTGTCAGTCCCAGTGCAGATACTCTCATAGACTGTGTTCTAGCTGGAGCACATTTGCAGTGAGGGTTTTGCAGACATTTTAGAGGGTGAGATATTTGGTGTAGGGATCAGCCTTGCACTTCAGATTTCCAAAGGAGAAGGGCTCTTCACCAGATTCAGCCATTCAGCCTTCTCCATTCCATTCTATGTATTGAGTTGTTGCAGCTACCCAGCAACTCCAACATTTTACAGTTTTGCAGATTTCAGCCAATCCTTCTAGGATTGACTTGAGGTAGTGATTGGGAGCTTAGATCTTCTCTCCCAAGGATATATGAGCCATGTATATGCAGATCCATGTTGTGTTTTCACTCAGTGCAGTAGTCTCCTTTCTATGACTGCGCAATCCCTATTCATGGGCATTCTGTTATAGAGCAGCACTTGTATTTTGGCATGTATTTTCATGGAAGGCCTCTAGCCTTATTCTTCTGTCATTCATTGTATCATTTTTTGTTGTTATCAAATAATAAAATGGCTCAAGGGTTTCATACATTTTGGCATTATGTTTGTTCACTGCTATTTCCAGTTATGTCTTTATATTGTTGTAGCTGCAATGTTGGGGTTATCTTAAGAGATTACCAATCTTGTTGTGTTTCTCTCTCGAGGATATTTTCCCTTGACATCGCTCTATAGACAGAATCTAATAGTGGTCCAGGAAGCCTCTAGAGCTCATCCTTCTTTATGAAGTTGAAAAATCCAGTAAATGCCCCTTCAGTCCATCTCTGGAATATATTTTATTGTCGATTGACAATGTTTCTAAAAAAGGAACATTACACTTTTTAACACAACTCAATGCAGTATTTGTAATGACTAACATATTGAAAATATAACCATCATAATGCTTATTGGAGCTTTATAATACAACTCGATGCAGTATTTACAACACATATATACCAAAAAAATTGTCTCAACCAACAAATAAGGTAGGATATAATGCTCGCATCAGATCAGCCATCTCCCATGTAGCTTCATCGGGCCCAAAGTGCTTCCACTACACTTTAAATTTCTCTATTTCTCGGTTTCAGAGCATGAGTTGTTTGTGATGTAATATGCATTATGGATTTGGTTGGAACTCTCCCTCTGGTTCCACTTCAATACAAACCAATAAATTACATGATTATCATCTTCTACATATCTCTTAAGCAATTAAACATGGAAAAGATCATGGAATTTCACTATTGGCGGTAGTGCAATTCTGTAGGCCACTAGTTCAATTCTCTTCAGGATCTCAAAAGGCCCATAATACCCATGTACCAACTTGGAACATGACCCAATCCTCAAGGATCTCCTCTTGGGCTTGATGTGCAAGTACACATTATTATCAACCCGCAACTCCTTAAATTCCCTATGTTGATCCACATAAATCTTATGCATTTCATGTGTTGCCTTTAAATTCTTGTTAATAACATGCATCTCCTACTCCATCTTAGCCAACATATCTAGTCCTAACATCACCGTGTTCACTAGATTACTCCACTTTATAGGAGTATTACAACTTTGTTGATAGAGAGCCTCAAATGGACTCATATTAAAGGATTCATGAGACCCATTATTATATCCAAAATATATCAGTGTGTTATCACCAAATTGAACCTGATTAGCTGCTCATCAAAAAACTCAATGTAACTGTTTCAAACCATTTCTAACTGAATATTAGCCTCTTGTTGGCTTGAGGGGTCCTGACCCAAGTTCGGAGTTAAGGTTTTCCAACAAACCCATATATTACTAGCCCTTTCGGAAATGACCTACTTTCGCAGGCCAATGTCTCACCCGAAGTAGTATGGGTGGGTGCTAGAACCAAGTTTCCACACCCTGGAGAGATTAGGTAATTAAGGAAGATCTCGTTGAGTTCTATCAAGTTCGCACAGAAACAAGCCTATTATCGAGCCCTTAACAGTATAATCAACATGTAAACATAAAAAAAGATACTATTATTACACAGATCTGATCAACACATTCACATCCACGTGTGCATCAGCAATTATCACCATAGAACATCACAATCGCAACTAATTCATATATCGCATATACAATAGAAACTTAGTCAAAGAACATAGAGGTATTCTAGTAATAAACACAACCAGTTTAGATAGCATAAATATACTTCGATAAATTCCACATTCATTAAAAAAACCAAGTTACAAACCCAAGTCACAGCCCACGCACACAACCAGCGGTGTCTGCACACAGCAGGATTGAGGATCTCCGTGCACACAGCCAGCAGGGGTCCTTACCCAAAACTACCCAAAATAGATCTCAGCAGTCCATACGTATTATCAATCTTACTTACTTACTTACCCTTAGACTCAAGCTATCCGTCTATTTATCTCATCATATCCTGTGTTATCAAGTGGTCCGCAAATCATGGTTTGCAGACTCTAGGCCTACCCTTTGAACCATTACAATGCATTGGGGCTTTGACCCGCCCCAAAGCCCCTGTGCAAGACCAATTACTACAAAATTCTATAAAAAATGCAGCTATAATATCTATCAAAAATGCATCTAGGGGACCTTGTTCCAACACCTCTTTAGTTTGAGAGGGCTCTCTCAATGGGGTTTTATGATTTTGAAGAATGATATTACTATATGGCTAACTCTATAGAATTGTAACTTGTTTTGTATGATTTCAGGTTGAAAAATTTAGGCATGCTACCATTGGGCTTATGGAGTCAAAAATCAGTAGTCTCAGTGACAGTAGGTCTTCACATGGAAGTTGAGGCAGATAGAGGTTTTAGACAAAGGCAACTCACACACACAACATAAGAAAACACATTCATTTCATCACTAAAGGAATTCAGAGCATAATGTTATGAATTCTGAGTAATTAGGAATGAAATATACTACAAGTGATAAACATAAAGATATAGATCAATAAGATATCAAAAACCTCATGAGAATCTAAGGTCTGTAAAGAAGAAAGTCACTTTGTATTACTGATAAGAGTCAAAAGCATACAAGCAGAAATTTGGTGAAAATGTTCTCCAACCCCTTACTACTTCAATGTTTTGTCTTTAAATAGACATTATTTACAACAAGGATGATCTGCCTGGTGGCTAGATCCTCAAATTCACCTATGACACCTTTCATAAATGAAATACATAACTTTCAACAAAAAACTAACAGCGAACTTTTTAAAGAAACTATCTCCTAATAGGACTCTAATTCCTATTTATTACATTTACCTTATCCTATCTATGAAATATATACATGATGGTTTCAAAATAAATATCACATGCACGAAAAACACATGAAAAAATTCACCTCCACTTTACATATTTAAAACACCCCTAGAGTTGTGGAGCATAACCGTGTTTTCTAGGAATAGATGACCCTTATCTTCAACGTTGTTTTGACTGGTGACCTAGCTGCATGGCACTCCTTTTGAATCATAAATATCTAATTATAAACTCCCTTGACATGCTGGAGACCTCCAGCCTGGAAAAAATTTCTTTTAGGCTACTCAAAACCTTCAACAATTGCTCGCTACGAAAACAAGACAGTTTCGTAGCGAGTTTTGGTAGCGTGGAAAAAGTGTCTTCTCCATCCATTTACTTCACTCCTTTGTTGTTCCATCATGTTAATCAAGTCATGACACCTTACCACCATGAATCTCCCTCCTTGAAACATGCAAAAACTGATTTTAAAAGCAAAAAGACACCTACAGGTTTTTTCGTAGCGTATTTCTGGCTTTAAGCTTGAGGTATGCTACGAAACTGTGTAAAAACCCAGAAATTGCCCCTTTCAAAACTGTCTTCAAAAAATGACCTATGGCTGAAAAATATTGATTCTCTACATGTAATAAACCTTCTAAGGCATAGTCAATCTCAACTTACTACTCGTGTGGTGTTTCCTCTTCATTTACAATCAGTTGAGCTATAGGCTCTTCTACCACTGTCATCTTTAAACCTTTCTTTTCCAATTATTCATGAATCAGCTCCAATTTCTCTTCAAGGTCTTGCACTTTGTCCTTTAATGCCCTGTTCTTGGATTGCAAGTGCAGGTTTATCCTTTTGATATGCTTTACCTCTCCTCTTAGTGGCTGAGTCCAATTTATCAGCTTTTCAGTATTTTCTAAGGTCTTTGAGACACTTGTGACTTGATCTTCCCAGATCTTCCTCATTTCTTCAAACTAGACCTTCTTAGCTCTATGCTTCATTGCTTCTTTCTTCAAGACTGATATCTCCTTTCCTGCCTCTTTCAACTACTCCTTAAGGGTTTCAACTTCTGATTTTTTAGTGATTTTCTCTTTACCCTTCTTTTGTTTGATAACCAGCTCTTCTGTTGCAAGTGAAGAGAGATCTAGGATGCTTGGTGGCTGATCAGTTTCACTGACCTTTTGAGTCTCTTTGCTACTTTCAATGACCTTTCTTGCATGTCTGGTCATTGGCTTTCTAGCTTGAAACATGAAACCAGCATCATCACCTGCAAACTCTAAATTTTAGTTGTCTTTCCTTTCTTTAGCTTTCTTCCCCCATCTTCAACATCTTTATCTTGGACAATGGGAGTTTCTTCAATATCAATTTCATGCAAGATGTCCTCTAACTTAGCCTTAACCACTGTTTGGCTCCTATTAAATCTCTTTCTTCCATTTTTGCTAACTATTGGCTTATTTTTTGTAAGTGTTGTTTTAGGTGTTTGAATCTTCTGCAGAGGCTCTATCTCCATGCTCACTGGTTTTAGTGGGGATGGTCAATTCCCTTCTTCAACTTCCTCTTCCATTGTAGGTGATGAAATATTTCTAGGTTTGGAAAATCAAGTGACAGCATCAACTTCAAAACCACTCATGAACAGAAAATATGTCCAATCTCTGTCTAGTCTCTTCAACTCCTCTAACACCAACAACTTAATCAAACCATGGTGAAAGAGAGAAGTTTCATTTCCTTCTTTTTTAACTTGAACCTTATTTGACATTTTACCTAGACTTCTATATAAATAAAATGGCAAGTCAAGTGACCTCTTACCCACAAAATGCAGAAGAATCCTGAGGTGGTAGGAGTAGACCATGTGAAATCTTCCTTTACAGGTGAAATACTTCTGAATGATCAACAACAGCTTTGAAAATTTGTCCTTCGTGAAACTCCTAGGGATGGAATTTGTAAGATAAATTTCATTATGCTCTAGTTTGATGAAGTCTTTGCAATCTTGCATGGTGAACTTGATGCCTTTAAACCATTGTTCCCCTCCTCTAGGGATTCTTGTTGTTGCTGAAATGTTGTCTGGTGTCATTTTTAGGTTCAACATTCCCACTTTGAAGCTGTTCTAGTGAAGGTGTCAGCAAACTCTTTGGAAACCTATAGATGACAACCTTGCAATCTTTGACAGAATTGCAAGAAACCTATTCTTCTAAATACCTCCAAGGTAGTTGGGTCTTCATTTAACAAATTCATGTCCATGGGCTCATACCTGTGGCAATGACCACCTTTGTTAGTTTTCTTCCTTGAAGCCATGGTGACTTTATATCTTCTCAACATCGCTTGCTTGATGACACCTGCAACCTTTGAATTTGCCAGCAACCTGCTTGGCTTAATGAAGCAGCTCTCCAAAAATCCAATAGCATGCAAATATAAAGTGGAGTATGACAAAAATACTAATTGGGTAACATTTTATGGTTTAAATGACAACACACGCCTTAATCATGAAAAATGCATGCTAAAAAGGGTAGTGATGACCTCAGACTTGGCTTTATATGTTTGAATTAACCCTAACAGACTCGAATGACATCCACCCTAGCTCCTCTAGTCATGAACTGACACCTTGCATCGAGTTTGACAAGATAGACAGGAAAACAACTTTTTGTAGCGTATCTAGTTTATTTTCTAACAGTTTCGCTATGAAACTATTAGGCAATTTCGTATCAAAAACTGCTATTTCACAGTGTAAAACACTACGAAAAGAGGTTAAACTGGCTAAAGTGTCCTTTTTAGATTTAAACACTTGGGAAATGAAAACTGATAGTAAATGATGACTGATGGGACATGACATGACCTGAATGGAGGTCGATTGAGATAAAATGGAGGTGGTCTTGAACCTTAGGATAGGTTAAATATCAAAAATTGATTTTTTCCTATACCAACTTGAGACCTTTGATAAATGAACTATATGACCATGTCAAGTAATGTTTCAAAAAATTATAAGTGATAACATAGTGGAAGATAATCCTCCCACTTCCTCTACTATTGCATGACATACATCCTCAACATATCCTCAAGAATCTTGTTAACCCTCTCTGTCTGCACATAAGTGAACTTGGAATCTCTATCTGATATGATCTTCTTAGGAACTCCATGCAACCTCAGTATCTCCCTAACGAAGATCTGAGCTACCTCATTAGTTGAATTTGCAGATTTTGCTACAATGAAGTGAGCTACCTTGCTCAACCCATCAACGCCAATCATGATGGAATCATGTTGTCTCAATGTCCTCCAAAATCCTATAATTAATTTCGTGGAAATTACCTCCAATTTCCATTCTGGAATTAGAATAGGTTGAAACAAACCAAATGGATGCTTAAATTTCGTGTTCACGTGCTAATAGTTTAAACACCTTGCAACAAACTCAACCACCTCTTTCTTCAAATTCAACCAGTAACAGAACTTCTTAACAATTTTCAAATTCTTATGGTATCCTGGGTGGCCTAAATATGGCTTGAGGTTAAACTCTCTTAAGATAAACTTCTTCAACTCACTACTATCTAGCACATAAATCCTTCTCTTGATTTCACCAAGACATATGTTGTGAGGTGATACTCCTCTTCTCTATCACCTTCACTATGTCGTTGTAATATATACTTCAGCTTCTCATACTTCTCATCATGTTACCCAACATGTAAGATCCACTCCTGTAAATATGTCCCATAAGAACTCACAACTGAAATATGATTCACTTGTACTCTCCCACTGAGATCATCTACAACCTAGTTCCCATTGCCTTTAATGTACCTAATCTCAAAATAAAACTCACTGAGTGTAGCCAACCATCTTAATTGCCTTACATTTAGATTAGGTTGGCCAAGAAAAGTACCTCAATCCACTATGATCACTCATCAAGATGAACCTTTAGCCAAGGAGGTAATGTCTCCACATCTTTGATGCATTAATGATAGCTGCCAATTGAAGATCAGGGGTCACGTAGTTTTCCTCATGCTCATTCAACCTCTTTGATTCATATAAAACCACCTTCCCTTCCTGCATTAGGACTCCACCAAGTCCTTCCTTGCAAGCATCTTTAAAAACCACAAACTCCTCATCAGGATCTGCAATATTCAAAATTGGAGCATTGATAAGCAATTTCTTCCATTGATCAAAACTATTTTCACACTCCTCGGCCCATTCAAACTTGTTTCATTTCCTCTGTAAATATGTAATAGGGTAGCCAATCTTATAGAAACTCCTCATGAACCTCCTATAGTAACCTGCTAGTCCCATGAATAATCTGACTTCTTCCACATTCCTTGGAGTTTTCACTCCATGATAGCTTTAATATTTTCTAGATTCAATGATATCCCTTCCTTGGAAATAATGTATCCCAAGTAATGAATCTGAAACTAAAAGAATCTACACTTGTTGAGCTTGGCATATAACTTATTCTCTCTCAACAATCTTAACATTGTTTCTAGGTGCTCTGCATGCTCCTCCTCATTCTTTGAATATACCAATATATCATCAACAAAGACTACCACAAACTTATCCAAATAAGTGAACAACACATTTTTCATCAAACACATGAACGTGGTTGGATCATTGGTAAGACAAAAAGGAACCACCACAAACTCATAGTGCCTATACCTTGTATGGAATTCAGTCTTGTAGATGTCTTCTTCTTTGATGTGCACCTGATGATATCTTGATCTGAGAGAAATCTTCAAAAATATTGTTTCTCCCTTCAGTTGATCAAACAAACCATCAATCTTCATAAATGGATACTTGTTCTTGATATTCATCTTATTAAAATTCCTATAATCCATGCACAATATAAGAGTACCATCCTTCTTCTTTACAAACAACATTGGTGCTCCCTAAGGAGATACACTTTGTCTTATGTATCCCTTATCAAACATTTATTTAAGATGCAACTGCAGTTCCACCAAATCCAGAGTACTCATCTTATAAGGTTCCTTAGATTTTGTTGTTGCTCCTAGTATCTATTCAATAGAGAAATCCACCTCCCTATGAGGTGGTAACTCTGGAATATCTACAGGAAACACATACTGAAACTGCTATAAGATAGGATAATTCCCCAAGAATTCATCTTCCTTCCCTTTTTCACTAGAAACATGTATTGTAAACAATAAACATCCTTTTTTGTGGTCATTCTTACCTTGAATCATTGTAACCATTCTTATTTAAGTAGGCTTCTTATTTCCCTACAAGCCTCTCTTTTCTCCATCACCATCTAGGCATTCAATGGCCTTCTCGTAGAAATCCAAATTGGTCTTGTGAATGAACAACCAATCCATACTCAAAAGCATGCTATATGAACTCAAAGGAAGAAAATGTATATGTGTTGATGTATGGATACCATTAATCTCAAATGCACAAGATATCACCTAGTGATGAACTCTTCTCTTGGCCCTTGTAGCCAACTGCACCAACCAGGATTCTACATGCACTTCCTTATTAAAATTACATTGATCCACCATTTCAGGAATAGTATAGCTATAATTTGATCCAAGATCAATCAAATTAGAAACAACTTGATCACAAAGCTCACCATCCATTTTGATAGTAGATTTCTGATTATTTACATTCATGTTATCCAATGTTGCATAGATCCAAGGAATTCTCTGACATAAATTCCCAAATTTTTTCACCTCTTGAGCACTTTAAACCTAAGGCATGACACCATGGTACGATGGAAAATCCCACCAGCGATGGTCTCCACCACAGGTCTAGCACCTCAAAGGGTTTGTGTCGTCACCTTTATTCTGTTACTCCTCAAGTTGAGACCCATGCCCTATCTCAATTGCATTGAACTTCTTATGATGTGCCATGTTTCCCTTTTTACCTGCATCCTAACATATTCCTCTCTTCTTCAGCCATTTTCCTTTAGTCTTCTCATCACATTTCCTGTCATGCTTGAAATCGGGCTTGCACTTTGACTTATCATAAAAATGCTTCAGTTTTTTTATGGATACCTCCAATGATTGAGGCTCATTAAACTCAATATGATCTTTGAATGCTAATGTAAATCCACTGATGAACCTTTGGATCTTTTCTTTCTCATCCTTGAGATAGGGAACATACCTCAAAAATGTAGAAATTTGAATAATAGATAACTTATTCACCGAGATTATCCTGATCACACACTATTTGAGCTTCATGCATAATACATAACCTCTTCTACTATTGATCATCAATTTGTGGAATTATAAACAATCGCATGCGCACATTAAAACCACATAATCAATCACACATATAAACATAGTATGTAATGGGAAAGCTTAAAGCTGAAAACCCCCAACTATCTGTATATTATAATGATAGAGTTCATGTAACAATACATAGCACAAAGCCCCTCACAAGCTCTCAGCACTATCTCACATGCTACACACTACACAAGCTCAGATCAAGCAAATCACATGCTCAAATCTCCTCCACCTGTTAGCCAGCCTCTACTGCGCAATCCAATATGGATAATCATGAGATCAAGGTTCAAATCCCACCAGTATGTACTGCGCAATCCTCATTGGCTTCTCCATCAATGTGTGTGCAAATCTCATGCACCAGTATAGTCACAACTTATAGTCAACCTGCTCTTTCACCTACCTCCATCACTGATCTCCACTGAAACTGTCCATGCACTGAAGTTAACTGGTGTGTTCATTAGTTGATTTATGAGTTAATAATTAGTGAATTATTTAATAATTAATTCACACCACTCATCACTAGTGTATTAATCAGTTAGACTAAATACAACTAGTTCAACTAAGTCAAACTGAACACAACTCCATCAACTCCTCAATCAACTCCACCAAACTCACTCACATGAGTTCTAATTGAAGTCATCATGCAATAGTTCCACTTAGACCCTAGGAATAGCGTAATTCCTTCTGTCAGCTGCATGTGCCACATCTAGGCATCAAACTGAAGTGCTCCAAGAGGATAAGATAATGTTTATAGTCCAAATATTATTAAGAGCTAATAATATTCGACATATCTATTTTTAGACTGGCAATCTAAAAATAGATTCCGCCCAATATGTCTAAAAATAGAAATCCATATATTTTTCCAACTTGACCAACCATCCACAAATAGCATCCCGCAACTTATAGAACATGATCCATATGTCTAAAAATAGACATAGTCTAAAATTAGACTTTGCGACAAAAATACCTTGCGGGCCCACTTAGTGAAGGCGACTCCTTTCCACTAAGCTCTGTCATATTGTTGCATTCTCAACACTCCATCTCAACAAGATACGGATTATCTACAACCCCTATCCTACCCCTATGGTATTCGAATTTGCTCCTGGTGAGCGCCTTTGTCAAGATATCAACATCCTGATCCTCCGTAGGAATGTATGAAAGTAACATGATCCTCCGCTGCACACAATCTCTGATATGATGATACCGGATGTCGATGTGTTTGGATCTATCATGAAATACTGGATTAGCCGAGAGTTTGATGCAACTCTGGTTATCACAATAAATCACAGTAGGCTCCAAGTGTGAACCGAACAACCCGACCAGGATCTTCCTCATCCATATAGCCTCGCATGCAGCCAAACTCGCTGCCATATACTCGGCCTCTGCTGAACTGAGTGCGACATATCTATGCTTCCTGCTGTACCAAGAAACTGTTGTCGACCCGATACTGAAAATCCCTCTAGATGTGCTCTTTCTATCTGTTGGGCTCCCTGCCCAATCTGCATCCGTGAAGCCACATAGCTTCACCTCATCCTCCTATCTGTACCACAATCCATATCCCGATGTGCCTCTGATATAATGCAATACATGCTTGCTCGCCTTCCAGAAGAGCTTGGTAGGCTTAACCATAGCTTGTGAAAGTTGGTTAACTGCATAGCACATATCGGGTCGTGTATTGACCAGATACATAAGTGACCCCACCAACTGTCGATAAACAGTGGCATCCACTACCTCCGCCGTAGTAGCATCCTCCTTCCTCCAACCACCAGGAAGAGGAGTATCAACAGGCTTGCAGCCATGCATTTTGAACTTCTCCAGTATCTCTCGGGCATACTTACCCTGAGAAACAAACAATCCAGGACTGCGCTGCCAAATTTCCAATCCCAGGAAATAATGAAGGAGGCCCAAGTCCTTCATCTCAAACTCTTTTGCAAGATCCTCCTTGCATAAGAGTATCAACAGCTCATCACCTGTCAAAATCAAATCATCTACATAAAGTACAATGATCAGCAACTTACCCTCCACCACAATCTGGTATAGGTTAGGATCCACGTCACTCTTGGAGAATCCAAGTCCAATGAAGTTACTGTCTATCCGTGTGTACCAAGCACAAGGTGCTTGTTTCAACCCATACAGCGCTCTCTTGAGCCTGCACACATGCGACTCGCTGCTGAAGATCTTGAAACCTTCGGGTTGCTCTATGTACACCTCCTCCTTAATGACTCCGTTGAGGAACGCAGTCTTCACATCTATCTAATGAATGTGCCACCCCATCTGCGTTGAGAGAGCAAGAATCGTCCGTATGGAAGAATACCTTGCGACAGGTGCAAAGGTATCCTCATAATCGATCCCCTCTATCTGTGAAAAGCCTCAGGCAACAAATCTTGCCTTGTACTTCTCCACACTCCCATCAGCTGCCTGCTTCACTTTGTAGATCCATCTCGAACCCACCACTGATTTCCCTTCCGGCCTTGGGACAATCTCCCATGCACTGTTTCTGACAATCGAATCATACTCTTCCACCATGGCATCTACCCATGCGGGGTCCTCCACAGCTTCCTCGAAAGAGGATGGCTCTGTCACGACACATTTGCTCACAAGAGCCATGTATCCAATGTACCGGTCCAGTGACTGTCTCTGTCTGCGCTGTGCTGTAGGTGGTCCTACAACCTTCTCTGCATCTTGAGCCAGTCGCTCAGCTTCTGTAGTGCGCTTGCGCCCTCTGATGGTTGGCACTGCATGAGTGGTCTCTTCCACTTCATGAACTTCCTCTTGTGGCTGATCCACATCCGGAAGCTCCTCCTTAGGAACTAATAGCTCCTCATCTGCATGCAAGTGTGGCTCCCTCTCAAGCAAACACTTCATGGCTTTCTCCTCCTGAAATTTGATATCCCGTCGCACAACAGTCTTGCGACTGTCTGGCAAATACACATGATAGTTGTGGGGCGTATCAGTGTACCCCACAAATATCCCAACCTCTGCGGTCGGCTCCAGCTTCTTCCTGGCATCCTTCGTCACATGAATGTAAACAAGTGAACCAAAAATCCTCAAATGGGAAATATCAGGCCTCTTACCAGAAAACGCCTCCTCGGGTGTACTCATGCCAAGTATCCTGTGAGGACAACGATTCTGCACATATACTGCAGTATTGCATGCCTCCGCCCCACAAGTGAATGGGTAGGCCCTGATCATGCAACATCGCCCGTGCAGCACCCATGATCGTTATATTCTTTCGCTCAGCAACCCCGTTCTGTTGTGGGTTATGAGGTGCTATGAGCTCGATTGAATTCCTTCTACGTCGCAAAAGTCCTTGAATTCGCCAGAGATGAATTCACCACCATTATCGCTCCTAAGAGCTTCCACCGTTTCCCGATTCTTTTCCACGCTGATACATTCGGTTATGCACTTTGAGTATGTCTTTCTCTTCTTCTGCATGAAGAAGATCCAACACTTACGAGAAAATTCATCAAAAAATATCATATAATACCTGTGCTTTGCTGTTGAAGCAACTGAGAAAGGTCCACACACGTCTGTGTGAATTCTCTCAAGGATCATCATGGCGCAACTATCCTTCTCGTGAAAGGTGGCTTTCACAAATTTTCCCAAGGTACATCCCTTGCACTGATCTGACTGCGCAAGAGTACCCTTAGGAAGCCCAGTAGAAATCTGCTGCAGTATCTTCAAAGCTCCATGGTGAAGGTGGCCCAATCTCCGGTGCCACAACTCGCCATCATCTCGGCTCACCACTCCTTCTGCCTTGCCTGCCATTGCTGCGCAGCCATCTACCTGCAATTGATAAAGGTTCTTAACTCGAACCCCTATCCTCCAGGTCTCACCAGTTGCCTTACTACGCAGGAAAGCCTTTCCCTCACTAAAGACAACATCATATCCCTTGTCTTCTAACATCGCCACAGAGATAAGATTCTTCTTCAATCCTGGAACATGCATCACTTCCTTCAATACGAAGGGTTTACCAGACTCTCTCTCAAAGGAAATGGTACCGATACTGGTCGCATTGTATCTACCATCATCGCCCATCTCGATGTGCACTCTAAGATATTTCTCATCCAGATCAGTAAAAAAATCTCGATCTCCTGTCATGTGAAAAGACGCACCACTGTCTAGAAACCATAATGATCCCGCCATACTTGACACCAAGCATGCGATCAGCGAAAAATCCAGCTCAAACTGCGAGGCTAAGGCCTCTCCAGCTGCATATCCAGCAGCCTGCTTATTTTTCTTCTTCTGTGGACAATTTGTGGCATAATGTCCGTGTTGGTGACAGTGAAAGCACTTCACCTTGGACATGTCCTGCTTCTTGCCTTTCGCACCGGAATGAGAAGCTTTCTTACTCTTCCCCTTCTTTGCTTTGGCAGCCAAAGCGCAATTCTCTTCATCATATGCCTTTGATGAAGATCCGTCCCTGGTGCTTTGCCTTATCTCCTCTTGCACAAGATCCGACCAAAGTCGCTCCCATCCTGGAAATTTCTCCCGACCATTGACAGAGTCCTGATAGGAATGCCAACTCTTCGGAAGCCCAAGGAGAGCCAAGCTCACCAAGTCCTCGTTATCTACAGTCACCCCCACACTTCCCAGTTCATCCCTGCATTGGATGAACTTCGTGAGGTACTTGGGCATACTGTCTCCTTTCTCCATCTTTTTGTTTCTGAGTTTATCCTTGAGCGCCAACTTCCTCTGGTCGCTCTTTCTTTGGAATAAATCTGTCAAGGATTTCCACATCAAGAATGGAGAAGCCTTACCATGCAAGCTGGACACTATGTGATCCTTCACACCCTCCAACAGAATCCTTCGACACTTTGTTGTCTTCTTTTTCCAAGCCTCAATTATGGCAGCATCGCTAGAAGTAGGCTTTGGGACTTCAAAATCTATGAACTCCTTCAACCCATTGTCATCTAACACCACCTCCATCCTGTCCTTCCATGCACGTTGAAAGACATCTCAACTTCGACACCAAGAAAACACTGCTACAAATTCGAATTCCACCAACTCAAAACTCAACTGCTTTAATGTTCTACAATTGCTCCAATGATCAATATCGCTCTAATACCATGTAGAAATTTGAATAATAGATAACTTATTTACCGAGATTATCCTGATCACACACTATTTGAGCTTCATGCATAATACATAACCTCTTCTACTATTGATCATCAATTTGCGGAATTATAAACAATCGCATGCGCACATTAAAACCACATAATCAATCACACATATAAACACAATATGTAATGGGAAAGCTTAAAGCTGAAAACCCCCAACTATCTGTATATTATAATGATAGAGTTCATGTAACAATACATAGCACAAAGCCCCTCACAAGCTCTCAGCACTATCTCACATGCTACACACTACACAAGCTCAGATCAAGCAAGTCACATGCTCCAATCTCCTCCACCTGTTAGCCAGCCTCTACTGCGTAATCCAATATGGATAATCATGAGATCAAGGTTCAAATCCCACCAGTATGTACTGTGCAATCCTCATTGGCTTCTCCATCAATGTGTGTGCAAATCTCATGCACCAGTATAGTCACAACTGATATTCAACCTGCTCTTTCACCTACCTCCATCACTGATCTCCACTGAAACTGTCCATGCACTGAAGTTAACTGATGTGTTCATTAGTTTATTTATGAGTTAATAATTAGTGAATTAATTAATAATTAATTCACACCGCTCATCACTAGTGTATTAATCAGTTAGACTAAATACAACTAGTTCAACTAAGTCAAACTGAACACAACTCCATCAACTCCTCAATCAACTTCACCAAACTCACTCACATGAGTTCTAACTGAAGTCATCATGCAATAGCTCCACTTAGACCCTAGGAATAGCGTAATTCCTTCTGTCAGCTGCATGTGCCACATCCAGGCATCAAACTGAAGTGCTCCAAGAGGATAAGATAATGTTTATAGTCCAAATATTATTAAGAGTTAATAATATTCGACATATCTATTTTTAGACTGGCAATCTAAAAATAAATTCCGCCCAATATGTCTAAAAATAGAAATCCATCTATTTTTCCAACTTGACCAACCATCCACAAATAGCATCCCGCAACTTATAGAACTTGATCCATATGTCTAAAAATAGACTTTACGACAAAAATAACCTGCGGGCCCACTTAGTGAAGGCGACTCCTTTCCACTAAGCTCTGTCATCTTGTTGCATTCTCAACAAAAAAACTCTCTAAATATGGTTATGTACTCTTCATATATCATGGAACCCATTCTGAGCTCATAGAACTCCTTGGCATTTCCATCATAATGCCTCTCAGACATGTACTTCTTCCTAAAGAGTCTTTCAAACTCATCCCAAATCAAATCCTCATGTCTAATGCCTCTGACATGCTTAACATATTCCCATCAAATGTCTCCTAGTTTTCCCTTGAAATTGAAGGTATCTATCTTGGCTTTCATGTTATTTGAGTAATCATGCAATCTAAAGAATTTATTCATCTTAAGTATCCATGCTTCTGCATTTTCTGATTTCTTCATTCCTCCCTCAAAAGTAGGAGGTTTGGTTTTCTTTAACTCCACTGGAAAGT
Source organism: Pinus albicaulis (assembly GCA_034641835.2). Taxonomy (NCBI): domain Eukaryota; kingdom Viridiplantae; phylum Streptophyta; class Pinopsida; order Pinales; family Pinaceae; genus Pinus; species Pinus albicaulis. The sequence continues at coordinate 987,505,973 of CM076570.1, forward strand.
ATTTCTTCTCACTCCTCCTATAAGGATGTTGGTAGTGATGGCAATGATGTCTCTCAAAACTGGAGCTAGAATAAAATCCCTGAGTGTTAACCCTCCTCTCAAGAAAATCTAAGAATCTTCCACCCTCACTATATCATCTCTATCCATCCTATACCCTTTCTAAGACCTGCTTCCATCTATAATGATTAGTCTCTTCTTGTTGTCTATCTTGATGAACAATCCCCAATTTTCCTTGCTTCTATAAGTTAGAAAGGATTCGAAGAATCAGTCCATTCACTTCAACTTTATTTTCTTGAGCTCTAGAAATAATTTCTTGTGCCTTAATTAACTGCTCAATATTTTCCTTGAAACTCATGATTTTTGCCTTCAAATTTCTCAATGTATCTACCAAACCAGGAGAATATCCCTCTCCCCGCTACTCAAATGATCTCTCCTATCCTACCAATGTATCTTCCAACCTATACAGAGAGTCATGTGAATTGTACTCAACTATTTTTCTCTACATCTCTTGGCCTTCTAAATCCTACAATGTGCCATTTCTAGCCAAGTAAAAACATAATCAAAATCATATCTTAATGTATCTTAGGGAAGGTTATTGCATCTGCATAGGCCAATCTAGATTAGCACAATACAACATCACAAGCATACCAAATCATACATGGATATCATAAACATAATAATAATTAGCTAACATGCATGTATGATAAACATATATGCAACTAACATGCATGCCTAACAATCTACATTTACCCCGAGGTCCAGTGTTTCAACCTTGATATGATACCACCGTGTATCACCCCACCCCACATTTACCCACTTTACCCTGCTCACTAGGGTAAACATGAGATGAGAGTTACTATGCGTGACCCAATTTCCAAGATGAACTTATGGAAAATGGGGTCCACATGTCTAGAAAGAACAAAAAACACCTAGTGACACATGATCAAATTGTTCTTGGACTAACTTGACCCAACATTATTTCCTTTCAGTTTCATTTCCTTAAATTTACGACAAATTTCTATTTTTGGTAGTTTTTCGAGTCCTAAACTTCCAAGGTTGTTTTGAGGGCCTAAAATAAATTTCCAAGGTAAACAAAGAGACTGAAAAAGTGCAATAATTTATTTCATATATTTTTTTCCGACCTCCTCAAGGATATCTCTGAAATGAAGTATTATGATAACCAAACATATATTGTATGCAAAATTTACGACCCCGAGAAGTTGGAGGTCCAAATTATTCATTTATGCAAACACTTTGTGTAGAAACTATAACAACGAGATTCAATCTAATCTTATAGTTCACTAAAGAAAGATATTGAATCCTTCTACAATTTGCAAAAACAAAACACAATCGCTCAATCACATAAACAAGTAAGAGAAAGAGACAATAAATCACATAAAAAAATGTGTATCTGGGGAAAGCACCTGCTTAAAACCATGTTATTTTTATATTGCATATGGTCAAGATCATGAAACAATACAATTTTATTCCTCACACTGAGAAACCTCTGCACTATGTTGACTATCTCACTCCGATCCTTCTTGAATCTAGCTTGCAATCTAAGCAAAATCGGTCCAATATTTAACTTATTTCTTGTCACTTATTGCCCAGCCTTCCTTATGCATTCGTGGGCTAATTGTGCCCCTATAAATTAGGAAATTTCCAATTAATGATTTCACAATCCTTCAAGGCCTTCTCGATGACCTCATGCATGACCTATACAATTTTCTAATAGTACTACTGATAGTTATCTTCCCTTTAACCTCAAACTAAATTGGGCCTTCATCAAAATTGACATGCAAAAAATATTTATAGTGAATTATCAGTTAACTTATTGATCGCTCATTGTGAATTAAATCAGATTTAATTCACTGGACCTCTCACTATCTCATCTCTTAGTTACAACTAGTTAAACTGATTTTAATTTAATTAATTGAGTTAACTAATTACAACTCGTAAATAATTGTAATTGGACCCCCTAAAATAGGAAAATCATATACATGCCTCCTCTTTGACCTCTAACTTGAATTTCCTAAGCTAACTAAGTCTTCCTGACTCAGTTAACTAGTACCAGTTTTCATGAGATGACATTACAATTTTTCTTCCAATTTAATTAAGGGAAAATTAAATCAGAAGCCTCGTATGGCAGCCATTTCTAGGTACCATTTTCTAGTTTCTGTTTTCAATGTTTCTTGTTGCAAATTTCAACACTCCCTCTCAACAAGAAAGGAATGCAATCTATCTAGATCCAATACCTTTGGAATGTTCTGCATGCAACACTTCTCTAGCGTTGCTTTCTCCTGCAACTCTTGAAACTGAATAGCCTCCAAAAATTGAATGATTATGATGCATCTGTCATCAAAGTCTCTGACTGATATTGATTACAGCGCTATCTACTGAAATCTCTACGTTGCTATTTACTCTGCATCTATTCCCTATGCATTGTTGCCAACTCTGATCTGCGCTCCATTATCTAACATTTGTCACTATGATTTTTGTCTTCATGATGTCTGACTACATCAATCCTACTGATCCTTCCTGCTATTGTGTATTGTGGACTCCTCGTAGCCAGGTCCAATCCATTAGATAATCCATCTCAATGGATCTTCCCCAAATTTCTTCTCTTGGGATTATATATGCACATTGCCCCACCTCACACCTAGAGGTATGGCTACATGTGCTCCCTCTGCCCATCTGGCTCAAAATTTCCCCCTACTAGAGATCTCTACATGAGTGGACACCTCCATTCATTCTCCTCTTTGCTTCTCCAATTGCGGCTACTCCACAAATTTATGAGAATGCTTCTAAGGCTGCATGTTGAGAGGTAATTTGTGCTTCCTCTCAACCACTAAGTCACTAACCTTTGATTTTCTCCTCAAATCTTTACCTGCATATTTGGCCTCGAGAGAATACAGGTTCTTAACTCTTACATCGATCTGTTTCACCCGTCCCATGGTGATGTGTATAAGTAACAGCTTTGTGTTTCTAAATATGACATCATAACCATGGTCTTCCAATACTGCTATGGAGACAAGATTATTCTTTAGTCCTATAACATACAAAACATCAGTCAGTCTGAGAGGGGAGCCAGACTCCCTCTGGAATGTAACTATATATATGTCGGTCACGTTATACCTCTCGTCATCTCCAAACTCTATGTTCTGTTGGAGTTCCTTCTCCTCCAAGTTCCTGAATATATATCTATTCCATGTTATATGGAACGAGGCACCAAGATACCACATGCATCCCATTACAGTGTTGGCTATGCATGAAATGAGATTAAAATCAAGCTCGAATTGTGAAGCTAGTGCTTCACCCATTGCAATTGCAGGCTCCTTCTTGCTTTCCTTCTTCTGTGGACAATTCGAGGCATAGTTCACGTGCTCGTGACATTGAAAACACTTAATCTTGGACAGGCATCTCTTTCCCTCCTCACCTTGGGACTTATTTCCCTTGGATTTCTTTCCTTTTCCAACTAATGCAAAATATTCTTCTTTTCTAGTGTCGGAGGTCGCGTCTCTAGTGCTCCGACTTATTTCTTCTATTACCAAGCCAGACCACAAACGCTCCTAGTATGGTAATTTCTCCCTCCCATTCATAGAGTCTTGGTAACTATGCCAACTCCTGGGAAGGCCTAGAAGATATAGGCTCGCCAAATCATCATGGGCTATTGTCACATCAACACTTCCAATCTCATCTCGACATTGAGTGAAATTCGTCAAGTATTTTGGTATCGTCTCACCTGTTGAAGAATGTAACTAGGTTCGAACTTCATAAATTGTACTTGATTAAATACTTATTGTAATTGTCAAAAGAATAAAGAAAATATTTTTATATTATTATTGAATGACTTATTAAAGCATGGGTTTCATGCTTGGTTCATATTTTTCTTAAGTCAAAGTCCCTATTGTGGACTTCTAGGTTTTATGTTGAGTCTATAGGTTTATTGCAGATTTAAATCGATCCATATTGGGATTTTGAATCATGCAATTGGGTCAAGTATTGAGTAAGATATAATTTATGAAGCCTCCATGCTAAGTCGGCCTAAAGGTGATCAAGTCGGCCTCAACTCATGGAATTTGAACTCATTAGTAGCCTATATATAAAATGTAATCGAACTCACTTGAAGACATAAATCTGCAACATAGAAATTCGATCTGGAAGCTACTACAAGAAGAAATTTTGAAATCTTGGAGAGGGGATTTCTGGGTTTGGTTTTTGGCACACTTATCAAGTTGAAGAAAATCAAAATTTTAGCACTACTCTCACTACATTCCGAGCTATAGTTTGGGAGATTGAAGTTCTCAAAAAAAATTTGTTGCAGTTTTTGCATCAGTTGTTGCCAGGTTGTTGTTGATAAGTGAAGGAGAAGTAGACGGTAATTATGTTGGATGTTGTTACTTGGAGAAGTTGTATTGGGCCTAAATCAAAGTCTTGAAATCTAGATCGAAGTCTCTACCTCATGATCAAAGTCTCAAGAGGCAAGGTTGAAGTTCCAATGTTGTTGTTGCTTCCAGATTTAGGAAGGATCACAAGGAAGGCTAACGAGGTGTGGAGGAAGTTCGGGTCAAGTTCTAGAGTCTCAAGAATCACTATTGAAAGGAAGAATTATCTTGACTAGTTTTCCACTCGATAGGGGTTTTTCCCTGGCTACTGGCCTACATCTGGTTTCCTTGATCTATGTGTATTTACTTTGATATTTACTTGATGAACTAATAATAAGAAAGATAATAATAACATAATAATAACTAAATAATATCACAAGTAAATAATCAATAACAAGAGAATCTTTCTGCCTTTTTTATTCTCTAACATGGTATCAGAGCTTTGGTGAAAGAAGAAGAAAAAGGTAGTCTCAAGGATTTGATCAAGGAAGGATTTCACTAGAAGAAATAATTCTTCACTATATTCAATAAAAATGTCTAACACTATCGAAGAAGAAAGTAAGCTTGAAGGAGCTTCAAATTATAGGTCTTGGAAGAAGAGGATTGACATGATCCCTGAAAAGAACAAGGTCTTGGATTTAGTGAGAGGAAAAATGAAAAGGCCTAAAGAAGAGTCAAGTGATGTTGAAAAGGTGAAGTACAGAGAACTGGAATTGGTATTTATGGCTTTGATGGTTGAAGGCATAAAGGAAAACCTTGTCCCCTTCATATAAAATATTTATCATGCTTAGGAAATGTATGAGACTTTGTCAAAACTATTCACTATCAAGAACATTGGAAAGGTGGCAAGCCTAAAGAATGATCTAAGAACTGTTAAGATGAAAAAAGAGGATATCATTTCCTCTTTCTTTGTGAAAATAACAAGGATAAGGGATGATATCCTTTCCATTGATGAAATACTGTGAGCTAATGAACTAGTAGTTGTAGCCATTTTGGGACTACCATCTTCTTAGAGTTCCTTTGCCTCTGCCCTCAACAGTTGGAAAGAAACACCCACCTTTGGAGAGCTATGGATATCATGTATTCAAGAAGAGTTAAGGGTCTCCATGGTAACCAACAATGAATAAGTATCAAATGCTTGTGTTGCTCATCATAAAGGAAGATTCAAGAAGAAAGGGCCAAAGAAAAAGGTTGACATGTCCAATTTCAAGGGTTATCACTGTCACAAGATGGGACACTATAGAAGTGATTTCCCTGAAAACCCCAGGAGAAAGAAAAGAGATATAGATCATGCAAACATGGTTTTAGATACATCATCCCCAAAGAAATAAAATACTGAAGAAGAATTAAGGGACTTTCACTACTAATCCCCTTCCATCTTATATTTCATTTGTATATTTTATGTAGTATAGGTTTAACATCTTCTTGAAAATGTATTTGTTTGTTTTATAAGTTTTAGGTTTTCCCTCAAGCTTCGAAGGGAGCCCACATCAACTCCTCAAGATAAGTATCTCATTCCCTCTATTTTTCTTCATGAACTTGTTTAAGATTTTGATTATATTATGTACTAATCACTTTTCTACCTCTATTCTTTATCTAGAAATCAATCTGCTAAATGTCCAAGAATCATGGAGACGGCTCAAACAACAAGGCCACACAAGTCATAAAGGTTTTTCAAATAATCAAAGGTATGTCTTGAAATGCATAGTCTTATTACTCTCTTTGAAATATCTATTTCATATGTTACTAACTGTTGATATGCCTAGCACTAATAAATCCTAAAAGGATTCTTGTTTGGGATTACTCATCACCTGATGAATCTACCCCCCTTATACACCTCAAATTACTTGTATATAACCTTAATGAGGTTCTCTAGAGAACCCTAACCTAAGGGTAGGTTGTTGACATGTGAAACCCTAAACCTATTTAGGGCTATTTGTGAACATTGTTATTTTGTTTAATGTTTTGATAATGTCGAGTTTGGGATTTTGATAAGATTGTTATAGGTCAATTTGGGCACCATTCCCAATGACCTGGTTAACTGTGCATCATCTCCAGGACCGATGATCAAGGGTCTATCTTTCCCTATCATCTCAGTTGCTATATGCCCTAAGACAAGAAACAACATAAATCAAACAAGACTTTCATCAAGCAAGGGTTTCCATGGTTTGAAGCTTATTATAAAACATATGAGAGCTCACCAACGCAGGCTCTAAGGGGCCTAAGTGTGTTTCATATGTAGGTAGCCCCATTCAAGGCTGCTCTGTAGAGCACTTCCTAACATTCAAAGGTGCATTGGTCACATTGGGAGCGAAATTCTCATTGTTCCGGAATCTCCACTTGTCCAGTGTCTTCTAGAAGGGTTCACATGTGTCAAGCTTCAGATCCAAGTGTCCATTTGACATCTACATGACTGGAAACATGTCTTGCCTATTTTTTAAATGTTATTGATTACAAAACAACCTACAGTTCATCTATAAATTGAACACATATCTAAGTGTTTGAGGAGGAAGAATTTGAGTAGAGAAATGCTAGAGAATTTTCAATAGAGAGTTTGACTTGTGGAGCTGCTGCTAGAGAGATTTATGTTGTGATGAGACCTGGGAACTCTGCTAGAAGGTCACTTCAAATCAGTCACTAGGTTGTAACCTCTCCTTCTATCATCAATAAAGAGTACTTCTTGTTTTTCCCTACATGCATCTATGATAACATTGATTTTCCATATTGCAAGATCTTGGTTGATGAATGTAGTTTATGCTTAACTGATTTAGCTAACTAGCTTGAATAGATATCTATATTATTGCATCTTTTGTTGTTTTAATGTTCTTTCTTGCAGGAAGCATTTAGCCAACAAAACCGCTTGAATTTGAAGATGTAGTGGAAGCGACAGAAAGGAACCATTTGGAAGCGACTGAAACAAGTAAGCATCCAATCCTCTCTGTGTATCTGTTCTGATTTAGGAGAAATGGTAGTATAGTCTTTCACCTGTTGTTCTAGGCTAACACCTGCCTAGGGAAGCGTAATTTATCCGTAGATTACAATTCTGGCCCAACAAACTGGCGACTTCACTGGGTATAATTTCTCTTAGTTCTAGGTGTTTTAGTCTCTGATTTGATTTATAAATCTACTCAGGAGCGGTTTCACATAAAGATTAGAATTTTTCAGAGCTTAATTTGCAAATTTAGTGAGCCAAACAGTAGTTTTTTTCTTTTTTTACTGCGCCCAACGCACCCTTAGTCAATTCACAGTGCTTTGCAGAGCACTACCTCCCTTCCAAGCCTGCGTTTCAGAGCACTATCTCCCTTTGGAGACTGCGTTGGCTCCTGAAAGGAACCAAATCCCCTTGAATATGACTTTGTACTTTGCTTCAATTTTGTTTGTTGATTTGTTCTGAAAATTTTGATGCTCAATTGACCAGTAACTCTATATATTTCTTCTCCTTTTACTGAAAAATTGTTCATGTTATTTTAAAAAAGTTTTTCATTATCATTGACAAGTTGATTTCAAAGTACTTTTTATGGTCGCATTAAGAATCGTTTGCTTTCGAAATAGGAAATTTTCGTAAAATCTGTATTTCCTTGATAGAAGAAATTGTTGTTGAAGTCCTCATTTTTCCTTCAAAAGAGAAATTGTTGTTTGTATTCTCCATTTCTCGAAAGTAAAAAGCATTTCGATTATTGATCTAATGCACCTAGTTTCTTTTCTCCATTCATAACATTAAGGAAACTGAAAAGAAAAACTTGCATTTTCATGTAGGATTGTGTGTTTTTTGCATAAGGAACATTAGGAAATCTGAATTTAGTTTATGATTCATTGATTTTGTTTTTTTTCACTAATTTTTTTTCTCACAAATTATTTTCTCTCTTTCTAAAAAACTAGCGTTCTCTTACCTTAGTAGCTAGGTTCTTCATTGAAAAAGCTGAAAGTGAAAATTTGTTTATCATTCTTAGCTTCATTTTAGGAATTTTATATACATCATCATGGTGAACCTGAAAGGAAAATTGTTAAGCAAGATCAACATAAAATAAATCTCAATTTATTTAACAACACATTGGAACATTAACGATAACATTTATAAGGTCTAGGCTAGAGACGTGTTTCGGCGTCGTAAAACATTACAGTTGTCATTAACTTGTCTACGATACATTCCAAGTGTGATACCTCGCTCCACGTACGTAATTATATCGTATCTCTTCCACGTACTTTCAGGTATATTGGGCAGTGCTACAGTACGATAAGTATAAAGGGGTGCTCTCACTATGCGGTTTCGCATCAGACATCGCTAATACGGACTTGGGCCTCCACGTACCTTCGGGTATATTTGGGAGGAAAAATTTTAAGTGCTATCCATCCATAATGAACCAAGTCGGTCGCCCTAAAATTTTGATACACCGAACACAGCATTCGGGGAGATTACCTGCCCGTACTTCTTGGTTCGCCAGGAGGCATTCTGCAGTTCGCAGTTTCTTGGTAAACCCTTTTGCCTAGTATTACCCTCTTTTTGTTTATTTGTTTTTGGATAAAATAAATCAGTAATCGTGGAAGAACACAATCCTACCCCCCATTATTTGTGTAGATTAGCTTTAGAACCACCTTTACCGCTGGAAGTTACTTCTGGTAGGCGAAGGCGATCACGATCTGCCGAATCAAGTACAATTCGTACCTCTGGTGAAACATCATCATTTAAACTAGAGTTAGCTCAAATTGTTTCCACACATCCCGGTTCATCTAATGTTGTCAAAATGGAGTCTTCACAGCTAATTTTGGTCACGATCCATTCAATCGCTGAGACCATACCTCCTGGACCCGACGTTTTTCAATCAAAAATTGATCCAGATCCCGTCTCTTCTTTGCCAGCAAATCTGAATCCTAAATAACCGGAATTTGTTCCTACCTTGGTCACTCCACAAATATCTGTAGCCATTGAAACTCCTATATCACACAGTCAATCGTTTGAAATATATTTTGGGCCTGACAGTGAAGTTATTCCTCCTGGTTTAATCATGATTGAATAAATCCCACAACCAGATACACCTTTAAGTCAAACCCACTTTGGGGGATACCTTTACCTGTACCATTTTTTTCCTCAATCGTTTCCATCTTCTTTTGTTGATTCCATTGCCATTCAATCTCCCAATTATTTCGGAGAGTATACATTTGGTCATAAAACCATGCTTGAACCAACATCTTTGGTTGAGTTTGTTGTTCCAATTACGTCAGCTCCTACCCTCACTACTCCGTCGATGTTCACAACCTCACCCGAGTCATATTTTCACTGTGGTCCTTCGGTCCCAAAAGGCTACAAATCATTGTCTGGCACATTCTCTGGTCAATCTTCAAGACCATGGTCATTACCAATGTCATCATCTGGTGTTTTAACTGGTATTCCTTTAGTCAGTATTGAACTACTTGAATCATTACATCCATCATCATGGAAATATCAAGTCGGTCCTTATGGGTCAATTCCTTTAAGTACCATATCAACTGGACTCCCAGCATTTGGAGAACAATATTTTTTATCTTATTATCCTCCCTATGCTAGGGGGCAACCTATGGTCACCCAATACGACAGTACCCAGTCACATTTTGGTCAAACTAATGTTGACATGAATGTTTTTCAATGGCAGCCCACTCTGCCTATCCAACCACAAACGGTTGTCCAATCATATCAACCAATTCAACATGTTACACCCACTTCAATACCACTTGTTAATACATCTATACCCCTATTACAGAATCAAATTCTTTTACATCAACCTTATCAGGCGAGTTATTCAACTCAATATCATCAAATGTTGGGTCCACAGACTCAAAATCCTTTGGTTAATTTACAACAACCTGTATCATGAATCATTTATTCACAAGCTGGTGTGCCATTTTATGAGGTGTCCCAAACGCAATTTGGTTATACATATCAACCTAATCCAACTTATACTAATTTGGGTTATACAATTGGTGGACAGAATCCTTGGCAACCATAGGCGCAAATTCCTCAAACTTCATATCAACAAGTACCATATCCAGGTTTTGGTCAACAAAACTCTCAAGTGTCTTCCATGCAAAACAATCCTTATCTGGGTTACCAGCATCAAATCCCATATGCTGGTGCTCAAAGACCTGTTGCCCAAGAAATTCCATCTTATCCTGGCTATGCTCAACCTAACCTTAATAGACAGTTGCCTTTTGTTGCAACCTTGGAATTACCAGATTTAAACCAGTTAACCAATGGTCCTATCAATTATTCTCCTTGGTGGCCGATGATACCACATAAATTACCCTCTGATATACCTAAATTCAATGGAAACCCTGGAGAAGATCCATCAACTCATGTCATGACTTATCATTTATGGTGTTCATAAAATTCCCTAAATGATGATTATGTTAGATTACGTCTTTTCCAGTGACTGCTCACAGGTCCGGCGGCTAAATGGTACATTGAATTACCTAGAGCTTCTTTCGACAATTTCACTTCCTTGGTTACTGTCTTTTTGACCCATTTCCGGTTATCGATCAGATACGAAACTGGAATGGAACTCTTGACCAACTTCAAACAGAGTAATGCTACTCACATTTCAGATCATATTCATGAGTGGTGTCGTCGTCGAAGAATGGTTAAGACATTTGTTCCTAATCAGCTCCTTGCTGAATGGTTCATCAAATCCCTGTCACCATATATAACAGAGGATGTGGCTAAAGATGACGCCGTCACAGAAGAGCAAGTTATCGCTCGTGCCCAGTATTTATACTTGATTTATACTCAGTCTGGCACGCTCTATGAGAAAATCCCAAATGCACTGCGATCTAATTTCAATGTTCCTCCTCAAATAAATGACTCTCATTCCAGAGACGGCTTGATAGGCACTGCAAACACACACAGCACTACTGCATCTGATCCTATTCCTACTTCCGAAATTAATGTCGTCTCATTTGAAAAAGGCAAAAGTGATAAGAAACCAGGGAGTAAGAAAAATGGGAAATCAAAGAAAAAGAAAACTTCTAACCCGCAGGAACAATCATCTGATCAAACGTCAGGACCACGGAAACCTCGTTATCCATGCATAATTTGTAACAAGGAACATTTTGTTAGGGATTGTCCTCACTGTGCTGAAGTCTCAAAAATCATCAAGACTTCTCATGCATTAGCTGTGTTGACAGACCCATTTTCAAATCCAGACACAAATTTGGTTGCTACGGATCCAGCTCCTAATTCCCAACTGTTAATGTTATCCACTACAAAAACTTCACAAGATATTTTGGTGTCGACGCGAAATAAAGATTATGGTAGTCCGGCCACTGATCAACCTACTACCTCGACAACGATTCCATCTAATGAATCAGTACCACCTCCTGTTATTCCTAAATTTATGATTAAGCCATCGAAGGGAATAATTCATAAATCAACATATAATACTCAAGAAAGAGCTGCACAAAATTATAATATAGTTGAATATTTGGCTCAATCCCCTTCAGCTATGTCTGCTCTTGAGGTATTACAAAATTGTCTCTCCCAGAAGCAGGCTTTATTGTCGGTCGTTGGTGGAATTGATCCGACTGATTATAATCTTATCGTCTTTAATCATATGGGCTATGTGCCGCAGCTACCAGTAGAATTGGCATTCTCCATCCAAGTAAATGTTCTCAATCACCTTGTTCATCGCACTATTATTGATGAGGGAGCATCTACATGCATTATGTCTCTAAACTGTTGGAAGTCACTTGGCTCACCACGATTATCACAATCATCAACGACATTGAAGGCTTTTGATGGAAGAACATATAAACCTTGTGGTATTATCAATAACCTGCAAGTTGAATTAGGGGGCTTCTGATATTTCTACATTGGATGATGTTTTACCGCTCAGCCCTATTGAGCTACAATAGCAATCAATCTATTTGGCTTGGGTGGCAAATCAGAAATCAGTGTCGTCGATTGTTTTGGTTGATCGTTCATTAGATTTTGGTACTCCATCTGATCCATTTTCCTCAAAAATTTTGATAGATGAAAGTATTTTGGAAGCAACGATAGCAAAAGGAGAACTATGGGAAGATTATCATCATTGTTCCCATCTTCCTGATTATGAAGAAAATAATCTCAGTGAACTATATCACCCATCCATTCAAACTTTCTTTTCAAATTCTTTTTCGATTAATGCAATTGAATTTGAGAGAAATTTATCAAATATTGAAGAAACAATTTCTATCGATATTTCGACTAAACTGGGCATTGTACAAAATATTCATATCGGTGTATCTTGTTCTCCATCAGAACTTGATTGATATCGCTCTCTTTTTCATGAATTTTGTGGCGTATTCACTTGGTCTTATCAGGAAATGCCAGGCATAGATACTAGTATAGTTGAACACGCTATTCCTGATGTCAAACCGGTGCGTCAACTGCTTCGACCTATTCATCCGAAGAAAGTCGTTGCCATCAAAGAAGAAGTGGAAAAACTTTTGCGTGCTAGTTTCATTTACCCTGTTCCGCTAACTGAGTGGGTTTCCAATAGCATTCTTGCTATGAAAAAACAAGGAACCATTAGAGTGTGCATCGATTATCGGGATGTTAATCATGCTTGTCTAAAAGACAACTATCCTACTCCATTTATCAACAAGATTATTGGTTATTGTGCTGGATGTGAAATATTTTCGTTCATGGATGGATTTTCCGACTACAATCAAATCGATATCTGCCCAGATGACCAACATAAGACAGCATTCATCTGTCCTTGGGGCACATTTGCATATCAAAAACTTCCATTTGGTTTAAAGAACGTTGGGGAAACTTTTCAGAGAGCAATGGATTATGCTTTCAACGACATCAAGTACATTGTTCAACCATATCTAGATGATTTACCAGTGCATTCACAAAAACAGACTGATCACCCGATGCATTTGAGAGTCATTTTCTTACAATGTCGACTAATACAAGATACGCCTCAATCCGAAAAAATGTGTGTTTGGTGTTGGTTCTGGTCGAGTGCTTGGATTCTTAGTCTCAAAAGAAGGAATTCGAATAGACCCACTGAAGGTATAGGCCATTCTTGATTTTCCTGCACCATCAAACTTACTTCAGATATAGAAACTTCAAGGAAAGGCTAACTTCTTAAGAAGGCTCATTCCAAACTACACCAAAATGGCTAAAGGGTTTACTCAATTACTGAAAAAGGGGGCCCCCTTCCATTGGGACCAAGTTGTGCAAGCTTCTTTTGATGTTGTCAAGGACCATCTTGTCCGAGCGTCATTAATGTATCCTCCAAATTATCAAAACGATTATTTCCTATATATCGTCGTGGCTGAAACGACCATCGCCATGGTTTTGGTCCAAGTAGAAGATGTAATTGAACATCCGATCTATTATTTGAGTCATAATCTCAATGATACGAAATTTAAGTACTCGTACGTGGAAAATCTTGCCTTGGCAGTTGTTCAAGCTATCCAAAGATTTCACCATTATATCCTGCTCCAAAAAACAACAATAGTTTCATATTGCAACCCCATGACTTACATCTTATCATGTCAATTATTGGAAGGAAAATATTCAAAATGGATTGTCATTTTGTAGGAATTTGATTTGGAATTCATCAAATCCAAGTCAAAGAAGTCTTTAGTTTTGGCTGAGCTTCTCTGTGACCTTCCTTGTGATAGTACTGCAACTACGTCAGAACCATTTATTCCAGATGAGTCTCTATTTTTGATTAGATCATCTTATCCCTGATATGGATATTTCATCATTTATCTCCAAACCCAAACTTTTCAACCTAATACCTCTCGCTCTGATCAGCGACGTATTCGATACCAAGCCAAAGATTATCTGATCGTTGGCAATACACTTTATCGTCGACGATACACTTTATCGTCGTGGTGTAGATACCATTTTAAGGAGGTGCCTCACTCATGAGGAGGCCGAAAAAGTGTTAAATGATTGCCATGCTGGTGGCCATTTATCAAGTTATTCTACCGCGCAGAAGATACTCCGCACCGGTTACTTTTGGCCTACTATTTTTCGAGATTGTATCCTCGCAGTCAGAAGTTGTCATGCATGCTAGATTTATGACCGTAAAATCCACAAACTTCCAGCACCAATGCATCATGTTTTCTATGCTGGACCATTTACAAAATGGGGTATCGATTTCATGACCTGTAACCCTCCTTCGTCTGGGGGGCATGGTTATATTACTGTCGCAGTCGACTATTTTACCAAATGGACCGAAGCGATGCCTACATTCAATAACATAGTACAAACATCTACATTGTTTTTCTTCAATCACGTCATTGCACGGTTTGGGGCCCCACAGGCTATAGTTACGGATCATGTGAAGCATTTTCGCAACTATATGATGTCTGAATTGACAGCCAAGTTAGGATTGTCGCATGATAATTCTACTCCTTATTATCCAAAATCAAATGGACAAGTTGAGGCTATTAACAAAATTGTTAAATGAATGCTTCAATGAATTATAGGAGTCTGTAAAAGGAACTGGCACTTGATCCTATACTCTGCCTTGTGGGCGTATCGAATCTCAGTGAGAAACGTGACCGGATTCACTCCTTTTCAATTGGTGTATGTGTTGGGTGTGGAGCCTAATTATCTTGTTTATTTTGTATCACAGAGTTGGACCCCTGTACCTTAATGGGGCGGCAACACTGTCCATAATTAAATGTTGCCTGGGGGGTCTAGGGGGGGTGGATGCGACTTTATGGAGCCCCCCCCTGGTGAGGAGTTTCGGGGGCATCGCCCCCAAAGCTAAAAACAGATGTAAAATTGCCTTGTAAAATTATCGTAATTTCTAGTCAATCTGGGCCATTCATTAGGCAGATGATCTGACAGTAGAAGCTATGTTTAGTTTAGGGTTTTTTTCCCTAGAAGGAAACCTCTCGCTTTTATGAGGGTATTGTATTGCGGCTATGTATTTTGTGTGTGTATTCTCGAAGCGAGAAATAGACAGGGAGACTGTGAAAGAGAACATAGGATATTACAGCGGATATGTTGTAGGTTGTGTCTCTTCATTTTTGTTGGATAATAGAAAGGAAGGACTGGCTATTCGGGGTGGACATAGGCCAAACTGGGTGAACCACGTATATCTGTGTCTCTCTGGTTTTATGTGTTTTGTGTGCTTGTGTTTTCTGCATATTTTATATGTTGCATTGCTCTATAATATTTAATTTTCTAACAACTGGTATCAGAGCCGAAGGTCTATTTGGCTAATAAACTCACAGGAAAGAAGGGTTTCCTGGTTCGAGTGGGAGCAATGGCGGAAAATGGTAAATTTAGGGTTGAGAAATTTAACGGCCAAAAATTCTCGCTGTGGAAGATGCAGATGGAATATTATATGTATCAGAAAGATCTGTACCTACCATTGAGCGGAAAAACAAAGAAGCCGACAGCTATGACAGACGTAGAATGGGAGATTCTCGATAGAAAGGCACTCAGAACAGTATGGTTGTGCCTCGCGGCATCGGTAGCCTTCAATATTTCGAAGGAAACAACAACAGAGGGTTTGATTAAGGCATTGGAAAAACTATATGAAAAACCCTCGGCCTCAAACAAGGCATTTCTTATGAAACGTTTATTTAATATGAAGATGTCGGAAGGTGGATCTGTTGCAAACCATATAAATGATTTTAATACAGTTACCAGTCAGTTAAGTTCTGTAGGGGTAAACTTTGATGATGAAGTTAGAGCTCTGTTATTTCTGTGCTCATTGCCAGAAATCTGGAATGGTTTAGTTATGGCCATTAGTAACTCTGTCTCTGGATCTAGTACTTTAAAGTTTGATGATGTTTTCGGTGCTATCCTTAGCGAGGAAATGCGACAGAAAAGATTCGGTGAGACATCAGGTAATGCTTTGAGTGCAAAGTCTAGGGGAAGAAGAATGGAAAGAGGAAAGAGCTCGGGATATCGTAGTAAATCAAGGAAGGCAGATCCAAGTCCAAATCGGGGATAGTGTGCTGGAAATGTGGAAAGAAAGGACACCTAAAGAAATATTGTAGATCTCGGAAGGGAAAAGAAGGAGACACACAACAAGAAAACAATCATGAAGCAAATGTGACAGGTGATGTGTTACAAGATGCTTTTATTCTTTCTTTCGAAAATGTTATTGATTCTTGGGTAGTATATGCAGGGGCCTCATTCCATGCCACACCAAATAAGAAATATTTCATGATTATATTCAAGGAGATTTTGGACAAGTCCGTTTGGGTGATGATAAACCTTGTAAAATTGTTGGAATGGGTAAATTTCTTGTAAAACAACAAAATGGAAACCAATGGATATTAAAGGAGGTAAGGCATGTTCCATATCTGAAGAAAAAACCGATTTCAACAGGGCAGTTAGGCAGTGAAGGTTGTGTGACAACTTTCACAGATAAAACATGGAAGGTCACCAAAGGAGCCCTGGTAATAGAAAAAGGCAAAAAGGTTGGTACATTGTATTTATGCAATGGTATTTCTAACTATGTTAATGCTTTAATTTCCAAAGGAGCCGATGCAGCATTATGGCATCATAGGCTCAGACACATGAGTGAGAAGGGGATGAAGATTCTTCACTCAAGAAATTTGTTGTCGGGTTTGAAGAATGTTGATTTGGATTTCTGTGAGAATTGAATTTATGGAAAATAGAAGAGAGTCATATTTCTCAGAGTTGGGAAATAAAAGAAGAGAGAAAAATTAGAGCTTGTGCATACAGATGTATGGGGACCTGCTCAGGTATCACCTCTTGGTGGCTCTCGTTATTATGTTACTTTTATTGATGATGCAACTAGAAAAACTTGGATTTATTGTATTCAGAATAAATCTGATGTATTTGATACTTTCAAGAAATGGAAAGCTTTGGTTGAGATTGAGATAGGAAATAAGTTGAAGTGTCTCAGATCAGACAATGGAGGTGAATATTTCAGCAAAGAGTTTGATAGGTACTATTCAGAGCATGGAATTCGCAAAGAGAAGACAGTTCCAAGAACACCACAAGAAAATGGTGTGTCAGAAAGGATGAACAGAACAATCATGGAGCATGCAAGGTGCATGAGATTGCATGCAGGATTGCCTTTACAACTTTGGGCAGATGTTGTAGATACTGTTGTTTATCTAATAAACAGAGGGCCTTCAAGTTCCTTGGATGGTGGTATTCCAGAGGAAGCATGGACAGGTAAAAAGGTAAACTACTCTTTTTTAAAACCTTTTGGTTGTGAGGCCTTTGTCCATATTAATAAAGAAAATAGAACAAAGCTTGAGGCAAAATCAAAGAAATGTACCTTTATTGGATATGGTGTTAATGATTTTGGATATCTCTTATATGATTATGAAAATCACAAAATCATTAGGAGCAAATATGTAATATTCAATGAAAAGGTCTTGTATAAGAATCGGTTGCGGGAAAAGAAACAGCAAAAAGAAAGCAAGGAATACACGGTTCTTGATGAGATAACTGAAAAAGTAAAGGTGCCTGAAAATAATAATAATCAACAACCACAACAACAACAACTACCACAACAGCAACAGGCACCTCAAACACCTGAAAGTGGTGTTAGAAGATCTACCAGGATAAGTAGACCCCCTGAACGATGCTCTCCTTCATTATATTATTTATTGTTGACTGATTCTGGTGAACCTGAATGTTATGAAGAAGCAATGCAGGTTGAAAGCAGGAAGAAGTGGGAGCTAGCCATGGAAGAAGAGATGGACTCCTTAATGCATAACCAGACTTGGGACTTAGTCAGGTTGCCTACAGGTAAAACTACATTGCAAAATAAATGGGTTTACAGGCTGAAGGAAGAAGATGGAGGAAAACAGAGGTACAAAGCTAGACTTGTGGTGAAGGGGTTTGCACAAAATAAAGGTATTGATTTTGATGAAATATTTTCTCCTGTTGTTAAAATGAATTCAATCAGAACTATTTTAAGTCTTGTAGCAGCGGAAGATTTACATCTTGAACAGTTAGATGTAAAGACAACACTTCTCCATGGAGATTTGGAGGAAGAGATATACATGCAGCAACCAGAAGGATATGAGGTAAAAGGGAAAGAAAAATTGGTGTGCAGGTTAAAGAAGAGCTTGTATGGCTTAAAACAAGCTCCAAGGCAGTGGTATCTAAAATTTGACAAGTTTATGTTTGAACAAGGTTATACTAGATGTCACTCTGATCATTGTGTTTATCTAAAAAGGAAAAATGATGGCAGCTATATTATATTTTTATTGTATGTAGATGACATGCTTGTTGCAGGATCTAACATGCAGGAAATAAATGTGCTCAAAAGAAAATTGGGAAATTCATTTGCAATGAAGGATTTGGGAGCTGCAAAACAAATCCTTGGTATGAGGATAACTAGAGACAGGAAAAATCGCAAATTAACACTGTCTCAGAATGAGTACATAGAAAAGGTGTTGAAAAGAATTAATATGCAGAATGCAAAACGAGTTAGTACACCTTTTGCTAGCCATTTCAAACTTAGTAAGGAGATGTGCCCAAAGACCCAAGAAGACATGGATTATATGTCTAAAGTTCCATATGCATCAGCAGTTGGAAGCTTAATGTATGCAATGGTCTACACAAGGCCTGATATTGCACATGCGGTGGGAGTTGTAAGCAGGTATATGAAAAATCCAGGAAAAGAACATTGGATGGCAGTAAAATGGATTCTCAGATATTTGAGAGGTACCACAAATCAAGCATTATGCTTTGGTGGTTCAAACATTGCTCTACAGGGATATGTTGATGTAGATATGGCAGGTGACAGAGATAACAAGAGGAGCACTACAGGGTATGTATTTACTGTAGGTGGAACAACTGTCAGTTGGGTTTCAAAAATCCAAAGTGTTGTTGCACTTTCAACAATAGAAGCAGAGTATGTTGTTGCTATAGAGGCTAGTAAAGAAATGATTTGGTTACAAAGGTTTATGGATGAATTGGGTAAGAAGCATGATATGGGCACATTATACAGTGATATCCAAAGTGGCATTCATCTTGCAAAGAACTCAGCATTTCATTCCAAGACTAAACACATACAGCTCAAGTACCATTTCATACGGTCAATATTGGAAGATGGACAGTTGAAGCTGGAAAAGATACACACTAGCCAGAATCCTGCAGATATTCTAGCAAAAGTTGTAACCAGCGAGAAACTAAGATTATGCTTAGTTTCAATTGGTCTTCAAAGATGACGACGAATATGAGAAACAAATAGGTCCAAAGAGGAGTCATTTTCCAGCAAATGAAGCAGTGGTGCAGTTGCTACAATCAGTCTCCAAGTGGGAGATTGTTGGGTGTGGAGCCTGACTATCTTGTTTATTTTGTATCACAGCATTGGACCCCTGTACCTTAATGGGGCGGCAATGCCGCCCTTAATTAAACGCTTCCTAGGGGGTCCAGGGGGGGGCGGCTATGACTTTATGGAGCCCCCCCCTGGCAGGGGGTTTCAGGGGCAGCGCCCCCGAGTCTAAAAACAGATGTAAAATTGCCTTGTAAAATTATAGTAATTTCTAGTCAATCTGGGTCATTCATTAGGCAGATGATTTGACTGTAGAAGTTATGTTTAGTTAAGGTTTTTTTTCCCTAGAAGGAAACCCCTCGCTTTTATGAGGGTATTTTATTGCGGCTGTGTATTTTGTGTGTGTATTCTCGGAGCGAGAAACAGACAGGGAGACTGTGAGAGAGAACATAGGATATTACAGCGGATCTGTAGTAGGTTGTGTCTCTTCATTCTTGCTGGATAATAGAAAGGAAGGACTGGCTGTTCGGGGTGGACGTAGCCCAAACTGGGTGAACCATGTATATCTGTGTCTCTCTGGTTTTATTTTTTTTGTGTGCTTGTGTTTTCCGCATATTTTATATGTTGCATTGCTCTGTAATATTTAATTTTCTAACAGTATGGTCTGGAAGCTATCTTACCAATCCAATGTGAAATATCATCGTTAAAACTTGCGATAGACTTGTTACCTGACACCTCAGAAGAATAAGCGCGTCTCCTTAACCTCATCCATCTAGATGAAACACATCGTGAAGCCCAATCGGCCAATGAAGCGCATAAGAGACATATAAAGACACAATACGACAAAAATTTCCAGCCTCGCATCTACTCAGAGGGCGACTTGGATATTCTTTACGACCAAGAAGCTGATGTAATAGGTACAGGAAAATTCGAGCCATTATGGTATGGCCCCTATATTTTCAAAAGAGTTCTTGCTAAGGGTGCCTATGAGTTAGCTGATTACGATGGAATTCCATTGGCACAGCCTAGAAATGGGTTGTATTTGAAATGTTACTATGCTTAATCATGAGCGTAGAAATTTTTTGTATTATATTGTTTATATGTTGTTGATTTTCATTCGCTATATTAATTTTTTTTTTATAGTTTTCTTGACGTTAGTAATATGCTTTACATTTTATGGCAGATGTCTGAATATTTGGAACCATTTTTTGGATATGCTGATGGTGCTAGTCGTAGTACGCAGAATCTATCCTCTGCAACGTGGGCCATTTTTGCTCCGAACAGTGAGTTAGTGAGTTTTCAAGGGATTTGTATCAGTAGATCGACGAATAATATCGTTGAGTATAGTGCGTTGATCGAACTTCTCTGATGCCATTTCATTTGGTATTAACCGCATAATCATAAGGTTAGACTCACAACTTGTGGTACTACAACATACTAGTATTTATACTGTTAGAAATCCGACACTTCTTAGATTGTTCCTAAGAGTTCAACTTTTGGAGAGACATTTTGATTTCATTCAATATAAACACATTTCCAAAAATATGAATACTTTAACTGATTCATTAGGTAATCAAGTTTTAGACAGACATTTGTGACATAGGTAAAGAAAACATTCACATCATTGAATAGGATTGTACATTAAACATAGGAAAAACTCTGAAAACATATAGATAGATATTTATAGGTTTTTACAAAAATTTTCCCAAGACACGTTTGTCATCTGACCTCAAAATGTATGCAAAAATTCATAAGTAAATTAATGGTACTCATGATAGCACGCTATAGATCTAGCAATCCTACGGAGCAACTGCATCCAACGGTTAGGAACCCCAATTGTGTGTCGCTGCAGTCGCATGGGAAGCTCTTCGATCCAGAAATCTGTAATCTCGAAGTTCAACCCCTCCATGTGCTACTGGAGCTCAACAAGAGTCTCAGCCATATCAAGGTCCTGAAGGACTTCTCTCCCGACAGCCCTCTCTGCTGGCACATCTGCTTCGCGCTCTGGTTCCTCTACTGGTTGAACACGACCAATATCTGAATTACATTAAACATATAGTTTAGTCTTGGAAGGAAATCAAAACAAAAAAAAAAATTGTATAAACCTTATTAAAATCAAAAAACATGGTCAAATCATTCTTACCTATTGCACCCCACGGAGTGCCTTCTGGTAAAACTAGATTTGGATCTCCTCAGAAGTCGATGCCTGCGTATGCATACTCATCGATGGCGACGATCTGTCGCCGAAACCAAGAAAAGAATGCAGTTGAGAACACAATGGTCGATTGGCCTGAATGTCAACCCATGAGTTATACCCATATCTACATTCGAGGATCTCTTGGACTAGATATATCCAATGTTACAGGTTGTGGTTGCATCAGTGGAATCTGTTAGTGCTCGAATCTACCTCAGGCTGAAGGGAGGCAGAAATCGAGGTAACATCACACCACGCTCAGCCTCGTAGCTAGCCCTACGAGGACAGGAGAGGGCTCTCTCCGGGTCAACTCAGTAAAAGATGTCCAATAAGGCCTGAGATGACCTATAATGAATGCTGATTTTAGGCTAGTAAATAAATAGGAAAGAGGTATTTTGATGAATGACTGGGTTTCAGGGCTGTATGGGACAAAGAAAAGCATGAGCGGAGAAATTAAATCAAAGACACAGATTATATCATGAGGCAAGATAGGCAAGAGGTTTAGCATTCAAATTGAAATTATATGGAGTGGAAAGACTGCTGAGAGGCTGAAAAGGGCATATATAATGAATCCTTTTCAGACAGAAGAAGATACACAGAAACATGAACACTTTCCCAATGCAGAGCAATAAACATGGATTCTACCTTTCCTACTTAAAAGCATTCAACTGGAGATGATTATGAATGAACTGTAAAACATAACGAGATACATATGAAACAGAAAGATGAAACATATGCTGAACTCACGCCACATGAATCTCATAAACCAGAGCTGCAACCTTTCATTAATTCTCTGTCAAAGCTGTACAGTGAAGTGCTGAGTGTTTCTCCCACATGTTTCCCAGAACTCAGCCCTTTACAAATGATTTACAATATAATAAATACACTCATAGGTGATCGATGAAAATAGGGAGCTGTTACAACTGAAATTATAAAAATAGAGAAAGAGTCATCTATCCGTTCTAAAGACAGAACAATGTTACATTATTCCAGCTGAAAATTTCTGATGACCAATGAAAAGGTGTAGCGCGGATCACATTAAATCATAGCTAAAAACAAAAATAGGCCTCCAATCCTATTTCTCTGTTGTGGTAGATATTCTTTGTTTAATTTTAAGCTCCGGTCTTTGACTTGTTCATTTTACTTTTGCCGTTGGAATAAAAACCAATTTTTTTAATAAAAATAGCTGTGAACGGAGATTTCGCCTTTAATGAAGGGAAACAGAGTTCCGCCAATTCCAGCTGCAATTTCTCCTTTAACACCAGTGAACACATATCCAACAAGATTCGCAACACTTCCATTATCCTGGATGCCCAAGGCAAAACAAGATCCCTTGTACCAAGATATATTTTTTTTCTTGTTTTCTAAGAAATTTGGGACTTCCTGCCACATTCTATCCCAAAATCCCCGACAAATAGCAACAAAAATCCGGCTGGTAAAGATATCATGCAGACGACAAATAGTGTCCATGATCTGAGCATTTAAAGGCTGCATTCTTTCTCGAATTTCATTTTCACCTCCTGCTTCCTTTGTGTCTTGAAGAATTCTTTGAGTTTCGTTGCGCGTTGTACATGTGTATTATCTAAACGTTTCTCTACAATCGCTTGCAAGAAATACTTGTACTTATTTCTCAACATAACAGTAATCCCATTCATTTTCTCTCCAAATTCCATCTTCTTATCTCCAGTTATAGGTATAAGCGGTCAAGATACCCAGGACCTGAGTTGTGTCTCAACTTTAGGATACAATACATCAAGGATCCTCTTGATAGTGTTCAAAAATAATTCAAACTGACTGGGAACATTGTAAAGACATACAGCATTGCCTGTCGTTAACTTTTGCATGTACTGAAGGCCAAATTTCTTTGGTATCATACCATCTTTCAAAGGAATCAAGATCTCAGAATATTGTTTCTCCAACGCTCTCAACACTGCCCTCTCAATAATTGTGATAATCAACTGAGTATTCCAGCCAGCGATTAACAATGACTTCGTACTCATTCAGAGTTTCTTTGATGCGCTCGTACATTTCCTCAACAAATTGCGAGGTGGAGTGTTGTGTGGTTGTTTATGTCCATCGAACCTTACCAAACTTGCACAAATCAAGCATCTGAGGGTGTTTTTCTTGGTTCCAAAGGACAATGTACAGATGAAACAAATCCTTCGAGTCCACGCCTCCTTTTATTGGACAGATATTCCAGGATATAAGATCCCTCTGAAAGTCAGCAGTTTCAATCTAAGGCAATGAGAAATTTGGAGTAGCAGCTCTGTGCGCCGCGTCGCGTGGGTACGACGTGGCCTTTGGAATTTGCACGGTGTGTTTTGGCTCTACGCGCCGCGCTCTGTGGGTGCGCCGTGCCTGCTTTATATGCGCTGTGCAGTGGATTTCACCCACAATTCTGGCTTCAACAAAATATTTCGCCTCTCCACAATTGTGCTCAGCTTTGTTTGATGTCCTCAGCATGCAGATGAATTGACAATTATGGAAACATATTATGTATCAAAAGGATTTTAATTCTCGTTTCTATCTTTGTAATATTTCAATTGTGGCATTTTCATTTTTAACACCAACTCTGTTCTGCTTGCTTCCACACTGATTTTCCGAGCTTAAATGATGGCTCCTTATCATTTGTGCAGGGATGATGACATTATATTTTGGCAAAGGATCAGGAGAGGCTGCATGTGAACATCTTCAACTGAAAAAATTTGAATAATTACATTTTTGAAAACAAATTTAATGATTTCTTCTTCGAAACAGAGTTTTGAAGAAGAATCACTCTTGAGCATTATTTGATGACGACATTTTTCAATGGAAACTTATTTGGAACCTCTCATGCAGACTAAGTCGACAAAACCCTAGACCTAAAAGACCTAAAAACCTTAAATATGACCAAGATATTAGAACAGGACTGCAAATGACTTAAAATTGATTTAATAAACTTCGATGAACAGACCTGAGCCAACAGGTACGAAGCATGAGGGGAAATGACTCAAAAGACCTTTCCGTCAGATAATAGCATTCCCCTAGTGGAATGCAACTAAGTGAATCGAGCGAGACACATAAAAATGAAATGAAAAAAGATTTTTTTGATCTCTGATGGAGGACTAACCAGACCGACTCTAATAGAATCCGTTCCAAAGTGAAAGAGATAAGGATGGAACCATAACTGAAATTTTTTTTCCTTCCTCCCTTTTCTTTATTCAATTGTTCCTTTATCTGAGATAGAACAGCTTCAGACCAGTTGAATATTGTTGGCTCTAAGCACTCTAGCGCATACTGCATATATGATCTGTTCACTACATGGAGTGTAATGGTACCAGATAGTTTAGCGATCATAAATAGGATGGTTATCAAAGGAAAATCCCTGACATCACGGATGTTTATTTTTCCATATTTTCTAGGTTCTGACCCTGGATAGCAATACTGCATAACATAATCTCTCATTTTTTCTCCTCCAATGGTAGATCCTATGAGTGAAATGGGAAAACGTCTCCTCGACAAACTTGTGAGAAAATAGACATCCTCAACTGTTATCGAAAACACTTGATTTTTTATGTGAAATTCTTCTATCGCCGGATCCCATGCTCGAACAAGGAATTCTAGAAGTTCTATTTGTTGCCTCATTCCTGACAATTTGAAGTACTTAAGCAGCCCAAAATCTCTTAAAGCTCTTACGGTACCCGGATCATTCAAGGCAATCATATCTTGTTCTTCATGTTCTCTTTCTCTCCATGTAATCATCATTATAATCCAATGGAATCCTGAAAATAAACCATACGTTCCATTAGATACCATTCATTGCAAAAAACTAAGCAAATTTTGGAAATAGTATGAAAACCAAAAACTTCAATTGCGCCCAACGCACTCCCTAGGCTGAGACAATGCGTTGCACATGCAGGTACACTTCACTGTACCTGTTATGCAATGCATGTTTCAACATTCAGGGGTGTGTTGCCCTCAATTTGGGCAGAATTTACCCTAGGGGCCTCAAAACCCTAGAAAACTGCAAGGAATGGTAATGAAATGAATATTTAAAGAAAGAGGAGGTTCATGCTACTAACCTGGAACAAATGGCGATGAAATCCGTCCACTGAAATGACCGCAATCGACGACTGAAGTTCGAGGGAAAAATCAGGTTCAGAGCTCCAAAATACAAATGGTAACTATGGAATGGTAAAAATTAATAGTGAAACTGCTTTATATATTCATTTAATTACTTGCAAGATAAATTTATTGCTATGACTATGGTTTTATTATGTTTTTTATCATGAAACAGGTATTTTTAATCCATTTTATGTTGTTCTGAACAGAAAATACAACTGACTAACAAGTTAGTCGTGCAGATTTATTTCAAGAAAGACTTGACCACAAAGCATGTTTTTTCTCCTTATTTTTCGAGCTTTGTTAAAAATGAAAAAGGATTTGAAGCACACTTTTATCTCTTTTTCGAGCTTCGATAACAGTGAAAAAGGAACCCCTGGAGTCTTCTTTCAGCTCTTTTCAGACTCTGATAATGTGAAAATATTTCCGATCACTTGTCATTTCGAGCTCGTTAAAGTAAATGAATTGATATCTACTCAGTATAAGTTTAACCCTTTTCTAGACTGAGATGGATTATTTACGAAAAAGGAATACCTTGGTTAAACATGACCAAAGTGGTTCTTTTAGATATTATTTTACACTTTTTCGGATCTAAGAGACAAATTTACGAAAAAGTACTTTTGGAGTCCTCTTTCGTCCTCTTTTTCAGACTCTCTAAACATCAAAAAGGATCGGGCTATCACTGTCGTTAAGCTCGTTAAAACATAAAATAGCAACGGGCTTGTTAATCATGGCAAGAATCGAGTTTCATTCATCGCTAGACTCATTTAATTATTAAATAGCGATACTTTATTCGCCTGAAGGGTTGAATTAAAGATCAAGAAAATGTTATCCTCCTCAAGCTCGTTAAAAAATAAAGAGGTGCTGGTCGACAAATGACCGGGGAAAATTTGGGAAAAGCAAGTAAAGTTTCTTTTTGGTAGCAAGTCGCTCTTGAACATGACACTTCTTTCACTCCATGTCCGTGAATGTTTGGGTTGGGTAATCATCTTGACGGTTCATTCACACCTATGGTTCATCATACCTTCACTTCGGTTTTGGGTCAATGCTGCCATCTCATCACAGTGTCACCGATATGTTCAAGAGAATTCATCCAGTGATTAAAAACTCATCCATCTGCAATACTGGTAAACCTTCATTTTCATGACCGTCATCCCTAGAAATCACTATATCAAGTCATACCCTTGTCTCAGAAATCAGTAACTCCAGTTTTGAAATAAGGTAACTTAATTTCGAGATTCAAATCATCTTCCGGACTTTTGACCAAAAGATTTTGTTTGGCGTTCAACATCAAATCATCTATTCACGCCTTATGAAATTTACTGCAGTACCTTGAGGGCCATTGACATTAATGGTGGTTCTCTCGCGTTTGTTAACAGGTCACATTATTGGCTGGTAATCAAACGATGTCTTTCCATGTTCGACGACAAATCATATATTCGCATGGCTAGAATTGTCCCCAAATGATCGAGTGAATGAGATAAGAAGACCCCGGATCTAGTTTCAGCCATCCGGGCTATGATTTCAAGATTTTTGTACACATCATCTGTACGGTGACCTTACATACAGATTGTCATCCAAACATGGGCCTATATCTGTAGGCGTGTCTGAATTTGGGCAACATTCCAATGTAGATGACTTTCTGAATTATGTACATGTTATTAGATTGTTTTATGTGCTGACTATGGGAATGCCTACCCTCAGCAATTATGATCAATAGAGGATATATCATGATGTAATGTATTGTAAGATTGATGCAGGTGACCATTTCGCTTTGTTTCCAAGCTCATCACAATGTAAATCATCTCAATCAAATGTTCTTATTATTTGGATCTCATGCTTTAGGGGGAAATTGTTATAGGTCAATTTGGGCACCATTCCCAATGACCTAGTTAACTAGGCATCATCTCCAAGACCGATGATCAAGGGTCTATCATTCCCTATCATCTCAGTTTCTATATGCCCTAAGACAAGAAACAACATAAATCAAACAAGACTTTCATCAAGCAAGGGTTTCCATGGTTTGAAGCTTATTATAAAACATATGAGAGCTCACCAACGCAGGCTCTAAGGGGCCTAAGTGCGTTGCATATACATATAGCCCCATTCAAGGCTGATCTGCAGAGAATTTCTCGACATTCAAAGGTGTGTTGGTCACATTGGGAGCAAAATTATCATCGTTTCGGAATCTCCACTTGGTCAATGTCTTCTAGAAGGGTTCACATGTGTCAAGCTTCAGATCCAAGTGTCCATTTGACATCTACATGACTGGAAACATGTCTTGCCTATTTTTAGAATGTTATTGATTACAAAAAAACCTACTGTTCATCTATAAATTGAACACAGATCTAAGTGTTTGAGGAGGAAGAATTTGAGTAGAAAAATGTTGGAGAATTTTCAATAGAGAGTTTGATTTGTGGAGCTGTTGGTAGAGAGATTTATGCTGTGATGAGACTTGGGAACTCTACTTGAAGATCACTTCAAATCAGTCACTAGGTTGTAACCTCTCCTTCTATCATCAATAAAGAGTAATTCTTGTTTTTCTCTACATGAATCTATGATAACTTTGATTTTCCATATTGCAAGATCTTGGTTGATGAATGTAGTTTATGCTTAACTGATTTAGCTAACTAGCTTGAATAGATATCTATATTATTGCATCTTCTGTTGTTTTTGTGTTCTTTCTTGCAGGAATCATTCAGCCAACAAAACCACTTGAATTTGAAGATGTAGTGGAAGTGACAAAAAGGAGCCATTTGGAAGCGACTGAAACAAGTAAGCATCCAATCCTCTCTTTGTATCTGTTCTGAGTTAGGAGAAAGGGTTCTAGGCTAACACCTGCCTAGGGAAGCGTAATTTATCCCTAGATTACAATTCTGGCCCAACAAAGATCATGGAAGATCTAAAATTGTTGGATTTTATATGATGTTGTTCAAAATCTCGAACCTTGAAGTCTGATATAATAAGGATGTGCTTTTACAATGGACTAAAACCTTGGGTTTTGGAAAGGTATATAGGCTAAATCCTTATTATGAAAAGTCTTAGGAGTGTAACCCTAGGTATATGTTCTCTTGGTTGAATCCCAAGCCTAGTCTAGGACTATGTGTGTATATTGTATAAATTTTGACTAACACATTATGAGATTATAACGGTGATATCCTAGATATATGCGTTGACCTATTTTCTAATGGTCCTAAGAATCTAGGGTTTGGAAACAAACCTTAGTCAAAGTTTGAAAATATCTAGGATTATGATCGAAAAGTCTAGGGTCTATAAATGAATCCTAGAAATGATTGAATTCTCTAGTATGTATTTTGTTATGATGTATGTTGAGAATTTATAGATGATGAATCTAGGGTTTACATCGAATCTTAATGGATGTCACTTATGATGTTAGAGGATGTATATTAAACTATAGTAGAATCTCTTCATGATATATTTTGTTATTTGATTTGAAATCTAGAGTCTGCAACTAAATCTACTGAAATTTGATCATGTATGAGTCGTGATTAATCTTGATTGAATTTATTGTATGAAATCTAGGATGTGTATGAATCCCTAGTGAAATTTCTATCATGTGAATTTTAAATATTATCAGATATCTTGTATATCTATGTTGGTTCTAGGTTTTTTTGTATGTTATACCTTAAAGTACCAATGAAACCCTAAATAAGAATGAAATATATTATGAAGTAGTCTAGGGTTTATGATGAAAGTCCCTAGAAAAATTTTAAAGAGTATATGTCTCTTGTTTGGGAACCTGATATGTATAAAGTTGAAAATGCTTCCATGACTCTGATATGGCTAACTTCATACTTCTATAATTTTGGTTGTAATTTTTGTTTAAAGTTGTGCCAGTGCATCATAAAGATGAGATGTTGATAAGTATGATGAAAATAATGGAAGCCATGAAATATTCTCCAACACCTAAAGAAGAAGTTAAGTCTCCCTACATTAAGAGGGAGTTTGGATAGAAGTTGATCTCCCTAGATTAAGAGGGAGCCTGGATTCTCTACTTCATGTATCATGCACTATACCATGTCTAACAATCATAAGTCTTAGTGAATTCTATGAGTAATAATCATAGTCATGGTTGGAGAATATATGATGGATATATATTTTGCCACATGTAAAGTAGGAAGAGGAATATTCTCCTGAAAAGATTCTGTTGATAGTACTATTGGAATTAGTTGGAGGGAAACATCGAAAACTCAAATTTTTTTTTGATTATGCATTTGAGGTTATTGATTATTGGAGTTTGTGTTTGCACATGTGAATCTCTCGAAGGACTTAATAGTGTGTTGGTTACCAATCAGTTTGATTGGGAGAGATTGGTTGTTCTTGATCTGTTGGATCAAGGTGTGTTGTGGATTTGAAAGTAAAGAATTGTCAGAGGCTTTGTGAGTGAAGCATTGCCTGAAAAAATTTTGTTGAGGCTTTTTGAGTGAAGCATTACCTGGAAAGGCATTGGGCTGACACTTTGTGTTGATGTCTGGTTGGGAGGGTGGCATCGGGTGGATGTGCACCTAGTTCCCTGGGCTGATGGTTATTAAGTAAGTATGATAGTACCTATAGAGGCTGAAAGCTTAGTCCATCTTAGTACCACTTGGATAGATTTCCTTGGTCAGGAATCTATTCCATGGCATTGTGGTGCCTAAAGTATTGAGTGACCAATGGATAGAGTTCCCTGGTTAGGAATCTAGTCCATGACATTTAAGTGTCTAAAATTATTCATGATTCATATAGTTGAGATCTACCTTGTAATATGGAGTTATGAATACCTCCCAAGTTAAGAGGGAGTGTTGAAGAATGTAACGAGGTTTGGTCTTCATAAAATGTACTTGAGTCAATACTTATTGTAATTGTCAAAAGAATAAAGAAAACAATTTTATATTATTATTGAATGATTTATTAAAGCATGGGTTTCATGCTTGGGTCATATTTATTTTAGGTCAAAGTCCCTATTGTGGACTTCTAGGTTTTATCTTGAGTCTATAGGTTTATTAAAAATTTAAATTGATCCATATTGGGCTTTTGAATCATGTAACTAGGTCAAGTATTGAGTAAAATATAATTTATGAAGCCAAGACACCTAGTCGGCCTAAAGGTGATCAAGTTGGCATCAACTCATGGAATTAGAACTCATCAGAAGCCTATATATACAGAGGAATGGAACTCACTTGAAGACATCAATCTGCAACACAAAAATTCGATCTACAAGCTACTACAAGGAGAAAATTGTGAAATCTTGGAGATGGAATTTCTGGGTTCGGTTTTTGGCACACTTATAGAGTTGTAGAAAATAAAAATTTTGGCACTAATCTCACTACATTCCGGGCTACATTTTGGGAGATAGAATTCCTCAAATTTTTGCTATTGCAATTTTTGCACTAGTTGTTGCTAGGTTGTTGCTTCTAAGTGAAGGAGAAGTAGAAGGTAATTATGTTGGATGTTATTGCTTGGAGAAGTTGTATTGGGCCTAAATCGAAGTCTTGGAAGCTAGATCGAAGTCTCTACCTCAAGATCGAAGTCTCAAGGAGAAATGTTGAAGTTCCTTTAGTCCATTGTCCTCAAGCGATGCCTCCATCCTGTCCTTCCATGCTATGTAATTCGAATTTACCTCAAGGGCATATTCGATTCTCAAGCCATTGAAAGAAATCTTGATCTACTGTTGGATATTGAAGAACAAATCTGCAAATTTGAATACCTATTCAAAAAAAACTCATTTTTTTCTCTTCTATTGTGATTCCTGGCACTCTGATACCATGTAGAAAATATAACATTCAATTTGATCTTATAATGTACTAAAAATATATATTGAATCCTTCTACAATTTGTGGAAACAAAACACAAACACACAATCACATAAACAAGTAAGAGAAAGAGACAATCAATCGACAACACAAGATGTATCTGGGGAAACCACCTGCTAAAAACCCCACTATTTGTATATTTCATATGGTTAATATCATGAAATAATACAATTCTATTCCTCATACTGAGAAACCTATGCACTCCCTTGACTATCTCAGACCGATCCTGCTCGAATCTGGCTTCCAATCTAAGAAAAATCAGTCCAATATTTAATGTCTTGCTTCTCACTACTTGCCCAGCCTTCCTTACACATTCTTAGGCTAATTGAGCCCTTGTTAATTAGGAAATTCCCAATTAATGATTGTGCAGTCCTTCAATGCCTTCCTGATGACCTCGTGCATGATATGTACAATTTTCTAATAGTACAAATGATAGTTATCTTCCTTTTAACCTCAAACTCAACTAGGCCTTCCTCAAAACTGACATGCAACAACTATTTATAGCAAATTTTCAGTTAACTGATTGATCACTCATTGTCAATTAAATCATATTTAATTCATTGGACCTCTCAGTAGCTCATCTCTCAATTAGAACTAGTTAAATTGATTTTAGCTCAATTAATTGAGTTAACTAATTACAACTCATAAATAATTGTAACTGGACCCCCTAAAAATAGGAAAATCCTCTACATGTCTCCTATTTGAGCTCTAACTCGAATTTCCTAAGCTAAATAAGTATTCTTGACTCATTTAACTAATCTAAGTTGTCATGAGATGAAATTACAATTTTCCTTCCAACATATTTAAGGGAAAAATAAATCAGAAGCCTCATATGGTAGCCATTTCTGGGTGCCATTTTCTGGTTTCCATTTTTGGTTTCCATTTTCAATAATTCTTTTTGTAAATTTCAATACTTTGTATACATATTACCTATAGGTCATGAATGCATATTTTGTTCATTATTTTCATTAGTTCATCGGATATTCACCAAGAAGGCTTGTTGCCCTCTATTACTAGATACAACAACACACATTAGCTCATGCATTCATATAACCATTCAATATCTTATCAAACCATAAGCAAGATCCATTACAAGAACACATTATACAACAAGAGTATTCCATGTGTATATCCAACATTTAACTAGAATGCATTCAAGACAAACCAATCTTAAAATCAACACAATAACTAGTACATGTGCTCATTTATATCAATAAGAAATAGCACATAATAAATTATGCATAAAGCCAACCAAGTCAAGGACTTCCATGTACCACCCAACCATAGATTGGGTTGAACCAAATATTTCTTTCAATGATTCACCCTCATGTCATATTCCAAGCATGAATGTGGGATCACATGGTATAAACCAAAATAAAAACAACTGGGTAATCTAGAGGCTAAACCTCCTCTACCCTCAACCACGATGATTTCACCTCAACAGGTCCAAAAATCACTGGCACCATAACAACCTTGGATGCCTTTTGATTTTCTTCACCATACCTAGAGGAATTTTCTTGTCTCCACCCATCCATCAAGAGTTACGAGAGAAACACCATCTCCACTCTCGACCCTTGGTAATTTTCCTAAGACCAGCTCAACCTAGATCCAAAATCTACCGGCCATCTGAAGCTTAACCAAAACAAGGAACCCACTACATCATGGATATCCAGGAAATGGAAAATTAAAGGTTGCAACCACTGACAATCAAGACAATCCCATGAAAATGAAAACAAGTAACCAAATAACCAAATGCATGTACCATGCATTCAAATCTCAACTCGTAAATCACACATGCAACTTGTTACCTGCAATGTTTTCCTGTTGTAGCTGATTTTCCAACCTTCTTCTTTGTTTCCCATGAATTCCTTTGCTTGCTTTCCTGTTTATGTCCAAGTTCTCTCTCTCTCCAAGTCCAAGTGAGAATGCCTCAATGTCCAAGTGAATGCTAAAAAATGCTCCAATAGTGTAAGTGTGTAAAAATGTAAGAGTGGATAGGAGAGGCACAGAATGTTCCCTTTATCCTTTTGTTTCATTTTTCCTTTTTATTTTCCTTCATTTTCCCTTGCATGCATATTTTTGTCTCTTCATCTTCATTTTCTACTATTTTCCTTTGTTTCTTTAATTGATTGTCATTTCTTTCTTTTTTCCCTTATCAATGCCAAATCATAGCCAATAATTAACCACAAGTGATGCCCACTATAATGTTTTTCCCTCCTGTTAGACTCTTGTATTTCACAGTATCACCAAGTGACTGATTATTGCTTATATTTTTCATACTAAAAATAATATTCCATGGCTATCATTTATTTTCAGAGGAAGAAATGGATTTCTTGACTTTCAAGAGCATCAAATGAATCTATCTGCCTTTTAGATCAGTTGAAAGAGGGAATTTTTGCTTCCCTCATTCATTCCATCCACCCTCTTCTTACCTTTAATTTTCCCAAAATATGAACTCCAATGCTCTGAATCCCATTTAAACCCCAGGAACTTTTTGGACTTATTACTTTATAAAACACACTTATATTAAAAGTCCAAAATTCTATTGTCATAGCTCCACCCACCCACTAGCAACCGTGTTATACAACATAAACCTTACCTCTTTCCCGCACTTCGCAGCCTGCAAATTTTTAAACATTGCCTCTTAAGATTTATGCCAAATCTAATTTTTCCACCGATGCGATGAAGTGGGACCCGTCATACCTTACTGCATTATCGAAACCGTCATACCTTACCTTTTCCGCCTTTTTTCGCTATATCAGTCTACTTTACCTTTTCACCACTATATCATTGTTTTACCTTCTGCTTTCCTGATTTCCCCTGATTGCGATTAAAGTGGGTCCATCCCTCCATGCCACGTCCTCTATCATCTGTCCCCATCTTCCAACCACCATCCCTCCATGTCTGGGAAAATGTGTTTTGAGCCCCATTTATGAAGAAATAGGCTAAACATGACAAAAAGACTTAGGCAGGACCCGACAAGGGGCAAAACGAAGGGCGAGGTTGAGCAACAGGCAAAAAATATCGAGTCGGGCATTTGTGCAGAGATGTAACTTGAGAAACCGAAAAGGTAGCAAAGCACATCAACAAAGTCACTAATAAATAAAAAGTAGCCAGCGCTGCATCAGATTTAATTACCCAATGTTGGTTTTTCGAAGAGCAGGGCCAAATGTTAGAGCCACCACTGGTTACCTCTTCGTGACCATCACAACTACCTCCAACCTTATTGTTTGATCTTCTGAAG
This sequence comes from Pinus albicaulis, assembly GCA_034641835.2. Taxonomy (NCBI): domain Eukaryota; kingdom Viridiplantae; phylum Streptophyta; class Pinopsida; order Pinales; family Pinaceae; genus Pinus; species Pinus albicaulis. Next base: position 987,540,913 of record CM076570.1, read on the forward strand.
AGCCATCAAAGCATTTGGATCCATGAATAACTGCCCAACATTAATTCTATAGGCGGTGTTGTTGGCAGTGATTTATGTTCAGGCCTTGCATGGCCACACTTGTCCATTTTCTGCTAATTGTAATCAATGAAAGGTTTCCAAGTAAGATAGGGAAATGAACTTAGTCTTAAGATAAATATCGCATGCCTTAGAAGTACCAAGGGTTGAAAAATTGGACCCTGATGAAGCTTACATTGTAAGAAGTATTGGAACTCCGTAACTGTTTGAGTTGGGCATCAATAATAAGAGACCGTTCACGGGATTCTTGAGTTATGTTAATGGTGATGTTTTACCTCTGTATTAATGCTTTCCTCTGTCTTTTAATGTTGTGCATCAATTTATCTGATTTCAAAATAGAAAATTTAGATTAATATTTTCTAAAATAGCAGCTTAATTTTGTCTGTGTTTTTATATTAATGTTTTCCTCGAAGACCTTAATGCAGAATTCAGAGATTTTCTGCTCTGCATTAAGTTGAACCTTAATCTCCTTCTCCCATCTCATATTCACATTGCTAGTAAGATCTAGTCTGCAGATTTAGCTTGCCCTGTGAATGCCCTTGAAAAGTTGATGCAAAATTCTGCCTTTTATGACTCCATAGCCCAACGGATTAAGTTTTACAGCTCTGTTTGTCCAACCACCCAATTAATCAAACAAACAACCCCCATCATTGTAACTAGCCTAATATCAGCACTTATAATTATCAAGTTAAATCATAAAACAGAGAGATCCCTCTCTGAGTCTAGGAACGCTAGGTCGTAGACTCCAAAGTGGTTTTATGTTTGTCCTCAATCATTTATTCTTGCCAATATTACAAATTACGGAGGGCTAAGATAATGGCGGCCATACTAGGGAATGAGTTATTGAAAAACCTTAATATTTCATCAGAACTCAGAAACCCCAGTAAAAATGTTGTATGATTCAAGTATGTTCCCATATTGGTATCTGGTTTTTGATGGTGGACAACGACCAGACACAAGAAATTTTAAATCATCCACCTGGCGACTCCATAGTTTTCAGTTGATCTAAAGACTCCACTAGTAGAAGAATCTAGATTGGTTGTGAATATACAGTGACCCCACTCTCTGATTGATTGACAAGATGGATCCAAGAATACAACGTAGGTATGCTCTTATGAACAGAGGTCACATTCTTCGATTCCCACATAAAATGCCTCAGGTAAATTGACAAAGAAACCTTCCTATTTTTCAAGATGAGAATGTTGATGATGCTTCATTACATCTCATTAAATTTCATACATTCATGGAAGTTGAAGGTCGAATGGCATGAGGATTTCCTCATGAAGATGTGCATCACAACATTATAAGGGAAAGCGAGGGAATTTTATGAAGTTTTGAACCCTGGTAGTTTGTTTTCTTTAAAAGATTACCACAAGGTGTTTTATGAGAATTATAAAGAATATTCACCATCTTTATCATTAGCTGAAAATTTTTGTGATCAATCTAAGGATATCATACAATACCTTGTAAATATTGATGAGGATTTAGGAAATTGGCATCCTGAGGATCACTTAGAATAAATTCATGAATTTCATTCTCGAGTTAATTGTCATGATAACCAAGAGAAGTTTGTTGAAAATGAAATCAATCAGGAAATGAAAGAAGATCCACAAGATCTCTCTATGGGGACAAATGATAATTCATCTACTCTTTTTTGTGAGGCTAAAGAAGACATTAAGCCTCATGATCAGTCTTCAAAAGAGAAAGAAAAAAATTGCTGTTCAATCCAAAGAAAACAAAGACTCCCTCCTCCTTTAACTGAAGAAGAAATCAATCAAATTCTAAGCATGCATCGAGCCTCTAAATTTTTATGTAATGAAGAGATTATGTCTATTTGTTTTACTGCTGATTTGTGTACTCGAGCATTTCCTCATGAAGAAACAGAAGAAAAAATTGATATTGATGTTGTTCTAACTTCTCAAGAAGGCCTATTTCCAGAAAGTGCTCCTATTCACCAAAATGAGGGCCTTCAAACATAATTCAACCAACTCAGTCAAGAGATATCAAGTTTTCTTGAGGACAGCATAGTGGTATATAATGAGGATGCCATGTTAGATGACCATGAAGAATACATAGATATTCTCTTTCAGAAGGATCCTAAGCATGACAAAGTGGAACCAGGAGAAGCCCTAGATGAATTTTGTTATTTAAACCCTCAGGGCCAGGTATTGTTCCAATATCCTTTTGCTATTTTCTTAGAATCATCTAAATAAGAAGTATGTTATGCTAGAGATGGTCTGTTGCAGAGTTTATGGAAAATTTTGAGCAGTGATGCTCAAAGGCAAGTAAAATGGGAGTGGCCCTTTTGTTTTTTCAGCCTACTCAAAAAATTGAACAAGAATCAATCATGTAGTCATTTACTTGATTGGTTGCATTGGAGAAAGGAGTTCACTTAATGTATATATCACCTCTAAGTTAGATTACAGTAGGTAGGCATGCAAATAAGCTCAGTATTTTGAGCATTTTTCCATTTTTAGTTTTAGACTGCTTTCCAGTCTTCAGATTCAAGTATGACCCAGACTTCGGCTTGTAGAGAGTATTGACCTTAGCTTGAAGGTTTTCAGCCACAAAGGTTTTGTAGCAAATTAAGTCGAAATTTTTGGGATCAGGCCACTAGTCTATGATGTACTTGACACCTCTTGAAGGAGCTGCCATCCCCAGCTGGAGCCGCTGTTAGACTCCTATATTTCAAAGTATCACCAAGTGACTGATTATTTCTTATATTTTTCATACTGAAAATAATATTCCATGGCTATCATTTATTTTCAGAGGAAGAAAGGGGGATCTTGACTGTCAAGAGCATCAAATGAATCTATCTTCCTTTTAGTTCAGTTGAAAGAGGGAAGTGTTGTTGCCCTTATTCATTCCATCCACCCTCTTATTACCTTTCATTTTCCCAAACTCTGAACTTTAATGCTCTGAATCCCATTTAAAACCCAGGACCTTTTTGGACTTATTACTTTATAAAACCCACTTATATTAAAAATCTGAAATTCTATTATCATAGCTCCACCCACCCACTAGCGATCGTGTTATACAACATAAACCTTACCTCTTGCCTGCACTTCGCAACCAGCAAATTTTTAAACCTTACCTCTTAAAACTTATGCCAAATCTTATTTTTCCACTGATGCGATCAATTGTGACCCTTCATACCTTACCACATTATTGAAACTCCCATACCTTACCTTTTTCGCCTTTTTTCGTTATATCTCTCTACGTTACCTTTTCACTGCCATAGCATTTTTTTACCATCCACTTTCCTAATTTCCCCCGATTGTGATTAAAGTGGGGTCATCCCTCCATGCCACGTCCTCGATCATCCATCCTCGTCTTCCAACCACCATCCCTCCATGTCTGGGTGAATGCGTCTTGTGTGCCATTTATGAAGAAATGGGCTAAACAAGGTAGAAAGACTCAGGCAGGACCCGACAAGGGGAAAAAAGTAGGGTGAGGTTGAACGACAGGCATAAAATATTGAGACAGGAATTTGTGCATAGATATAACAACAAAAACTGAAAAGGAAGCAAAGCACATCAACACAGTCACTAATCAATGAAAATTAGCCAACGTTGCACCAGATTTAATTACCCAACGCCAGTTTTCTGAAGAGTAGGGCCAGATCTCAAAGCCACCACTGGTTACCTCATCAAGACCATCACAGCTACCTCCAAGCTTATTTTTTTATCTTCTGAAGAGTCATCGAAGAGTTTGGATCCATGAAGAGTTGCCCAACATTAATTCTATAGGAGATGTTGTCGTCTGAGATTTATGTTTAGGCCTTGCATGGCCACACTTGTCCATTTTCTACTAATTGTAATCAATGAAAGGTTTCCAAGTAAGATAGGGCAACTGACTTAGTCTTAAGATAAATACTGCATGCCTTAGCAGTATCAAGGGTTGGAAAATTGGACCCTATTGAAGCTTGCATTGTAAGAAGTATTGGAACTCCGTAACTATTTGAATTGGGCATCAATAATAAGAGACTGTTCACAGGATTCTTGAGCTATGTTAATGGTGATATTTTTCCTATGTATTAATTTTTTCCTCTGTCTTTTCATGATTTTCATCAATTTATCTTATTTCAAAACAGAAAATTTAGATTAAGATTTGCTAAAAGAGCACCTTAATTATGTATGTGTTTTTTATCTTAATTTTTTCCTCTAAGACCTGAATGCGGAATTCAGAGATGGTCTGCTCTGAATTTAAGTTGAACCTTAATCTCCTTCTCCCATCTCATATTCACACTACTAGTAAGATCCAGTTTGCATATTTAGCTTGCCCTGTGAATGCCCTTGAAAATTTTATGCACAATTCTGTGTTTTATGACTCCATAGCCCAATGGATTAAGTTTTACAGCTCTTTTTGTCCAATAACCCAATCAATCAAACAAACAACCCCCATCACTGTAACTAGCCTAATATCAAAACTTATAATTATCAAGTTAAATCATAAAATAGAGAAGCCCTCTCTGATTCTAGGAAGGCTAGGTCCTAGAATCCAAAGTGGTTTGATGTTTGTCCTCAGTCACTTGTTCTTACCAATCTTACAAATTATGGAGATGTTTCGGGAATTGTTACCCTAAAGTTCTTAGGTTGATGAACCTTCACATATCAGGGGCATTCCATTACAAGAAGGACTCACTTAACGAACTTCTATGCGAATAACTAGAATCTACATGTTGCAGACCTTACTCAAATATCCCTCGGTTGAAGTAGATCCCGATGGTTGCAAACCCCCTACAACACTTTGTGCTCCGTAATTTGTAACTCAGTAAAGAATGAACACAAAACCCTAGTTTTATAGCATATATAGGTTCTAGATGTTAGTGGACATCATGCATAATATCATAAAAACAATATTAAATGTTCAATTAATGATTATTACACATGTATAAAAGACAATTGATATGTAAACATCATGAACAAGATGGCTCTTCTATTATTAATGACATGTATAGTAAAAAAACGTGGAGATATCACTTGAAATCTGCCACGACCTTCGAGCATACCATCCTCTGGATCCTTCTAGCCCCTAGCCTCTCAAAATTTCTTCCAAGACTCGTGCACAATGGATGTCACATAGGGTGGTGAGCATCTCAAGGAAACAAAGGTTTCCTCCAAAATATCTGGGAAGTGCAGGAGGCACGGGAATATATCAGACTTGGATAGGGTTCCAACAACGTATAATATCTATATTTCTCTCTCTCTTCCCCCTTAGGCCATTCCCTTGAGGGGCTTTAATACTCCCTCAAATTAGCTTTTACAGTTGGGAATAGTTAGGCCATGGCCTGGGGTGGTTAAGTTACTGGAATAACCGTAAACCGTAACTGGAATAATCTATGTGTGGACTCACGTATATACGCGGAAAAATCTGGGCAGAGTCGCGTATGGGTTTTAAGATACTGTTTTTTGAGAAATGTATCCAAGTCTGAAGGAAGGGTTTCCCAAGGAAAATGTATAAATCATCAAATATAAGCTGGTGATAAATGATGCTATAGCAGATGCCCCCTAATATATGATGTCAGAAGGGGTAGATGATGGTCGAAATGTACTATGTGTTGGGTGTGGAGCCTTATTATCTTGTTTATTTTGTATCACAACGTTGGACCCATGTACCTTAATGGGGCAGCAACACCGCCCGAAATTAAATGTTTCCTGGGGGGTCCAAGGGGGGACCCCCCTGGCGGGGGGTTGCTGCCCCCGAAGCTAAAAACATATGTAAAATTGCCTTGTAAAAGTATAGTAATTTCTAGTCAATATGGGCCGTTCATTAGGCGGATGATTTGATGGTAGAATTTATGTTTAGTTTAGGGTTTTTGTCCTAGAAGGCAACCCCTCGCTTTTATGACGGTATTTTATTGTGGCTGTGTATTGTATGTGTATCCTCAGAGTGACAAATAGATAGGGAGACTGTGAGAGAGAAAAGAGGATATTACAACGGATCTGTTGTAGGTTGTGTCTCTTCATTTTGCTGGATAATAGAAAGGAAGGACTGGTTGTTCGAGGTGGACGTAGCCCAAACTGGGTGAACCACATATATATGTGTCTCTCTAGTTTTATGTGTTTTGTGTGCTTGTGTTTTCCACATATTATATGTGTTTCATTACTTTGTAATATATATATAATTTTCTAACATTATGTGCATAGAAAGAACCTTGCGAGGACTAGAGAGGACTTCACCAGATTTTAGCCTACCAAAAAACTAGTGAGAGAGATCAGAAAGATAGCTCATGTCTGAGGCAGGAATACCCATGCTCAGTGATATAAAAACATATCCACATATGAATTATAGAGTGGATCCAATATGTATACAAGTATAGCATAAATTTAAAATACATAGTGAATCATCTGATCACTTCCTGGAAGGACAATTCAAAATAAAGTCCAAGTATCACATATAGAATATTGATCAATGATGTGGAAATGGATATTTGATCACAAAATTTACAACTGAATCTCCAAGTACCAAATCATAAGTGGTGGAACAAATCATACAACACGCAGCTTGGGAGCCAACATATAGAATGCTGTTGTGATGAAACTGCAACATATAAGGGTGCATGGTATAACTGGAAGAAAACTGAAGGAGTTTTCAAAGTGAACCAAAGCATGCTAATGCAAACCCAAGGTCTTCACCAATCACCATGGCACAATTCTACACAATGGGAATAAATGAGCTGAAGTCGACCATGTGAGAAATCGTTTGATTACCAGTCATTGGTGTATACCGTTAACAAACGCAAGACAACCCACCGATAATGATAATGAGTGTCAAGGTGCCCCAGTACAATCTAGCAAGTACGAATGAATGAGTTGAAGTCAAACACTTGAAAGAATATATCAATTAGGAGGCAATGATGTATCCTCACTGTCGATAGCGAATATTCTTCCACTGACGACTGCAAACCCTAAGGTACTGACAAAAATACTCTAGACCTTATTCCTAGAGCAATGAGTCAGAGTCGATGGGAAAATATCTACTGGAAGGAAGGCATTAAGGCACCTCACATCAGTCCAGTGCGAGTGCAACCCGCAGGCCAGGATTTGGAAGGAATCGAACGAAGTAGAGTGAAGTAACCAACCCGAATTACGTTTCTGGCATGCACAAGATGAAGCTAGTGCACAGCAGAAACCCTCTGAACCAACCAATAATGAAAGTTGACAAAGAGGTGAGATATCCACCGATAGGGTCAAATGGAAATCAAGGTACTGCACAAATCCCAGGTGTGATAATGTAACCTGACATTGAACACAAGGGAAACCAACCATTCAAAGACCTATGATGATGATAAAATTCTGAGTACAAGGTCACCTATCAATGATGTAAATAGGGCCAAGGTGCAGCTCTAGGCTTACTCTCAGAGAAATATGTCGTAGTCGATAAGAGACAAACCTGCCGGCAAGAAGTCAGTGGAGACCTTCTCAAACTAGAACGAGCAAAGGACCAAATATCTGATGTGATAGAGCAAGATGCTGACAAGACCGGGAAGGCCGACTGAAAAATGAGTCAAGAGACACTGCAGAAATGCCGACTCAAGTTAAATTCCCTTTAACAAAAGCATGACTCATGTTTGACTATGGCAGCAAATGATAAATTTGTATAACTTTGTCATGCAAGAGGCATAAATAAACCCTCCATATGATTGGAAGAGATAACCAACTGGGGGAGTATTGACTCATGAAACAAGGTTATGGATTCTCCTAAGTCAATACTAAAACCATCCCAAATGGAGAAAAAAATCAGCTTTTTTGGGCTTTGTTCAAGGGCAACAAAACTGACATTGTAGCTCCCATCAAATATAGAAGTAAATATCTCGTTCCTACTCTTTTTCAAAATATTTAATTTTTTTGTCTTTTTCATATTCAAAGCATGAAAAGGAATAAAATAATGCTATAGTACAATGGATAGAACGAGTGTTGTGACATAGATGCTCTAGTTCCTAGGATAGGAAAAATATTATGCTCAATTCAAGGTGGCGAAAACTGGAAATTGATACTCAGAGGAATGTTCCATCCATGGATAAAGGTTTCAAGTTGCAAAAGCTAACTAATTTCATGGTTAACTTGTACAGAAAGACATGGTCAAAATATGGCTTAAAAATGAGTCCATATGAATCCGGCTAAAGGCCAAGATAAACAAGTAGTCAATATGCAATGCAGTAATACAACTCGACAACATAAGGGAGCCTCTAGGGTAATGGCCAGGAAAATGATGGCGAAGAAGAAGAAGAATGAAGCTTCAACACATAAGGCATGGCGGGACTAAAGAGGACTCCCAAGCCTACAATAATTATAGCATGGGTGATAAATTCTAGCGAGGAACTAACTAGGAAGCCCACGTAAAGGAATGCTCTACCACCAAGTCATGATTTAAAATCAACGAGTGAAATGGGTTAAGTACTCATGACATGATGGGATCGACCCTATGGCAGTGATCAGAATGAAGGCTAGTATGCAAAATGCAGCGAAAAGTGGATTCCCTAACCTATATGCTAGTTCAAAATCAAATACTTACCATGACAGGTCAGCAGTCATGGATCTGAAGTCAAACTAGAAGAATCTCGAATTCAGCAACATGTAGCTGAAAAAATACCTTTCCCAACACTTACAAGCCAAATGGTTATACAGCCTTAGTCAAATTCAAAAAATAAGCACAATGAAAATTTACAAAAAAATTTCAAATTATGGGCATAAATACACCATTTGAGTCAGATTTGGATCATTTTCACATTGCAGAAGTGGAGAAGGATCTTTTGGGGCAAAAATTCATTTTCTCAAAACCGGAGCAATCAGCCGTCAAATCGCACTGAATCAATCAAGTAAGTTCTAAATCCATCCTTTTCATCAATTTCATTACTATTTAAGATAAAATTATGGAAATTTGAATGTAGGAAAGAGATATTTTTATGAAACCCTCTGCGCATACGCGGGTTTGTGTAAACGAACTTGTATATCATACGTGATTGTGTAAAAACGAGGTCATGTATGCGCGTAGAAAAAATTTAAACTTTGAATCTAATCAACAATTTAATGATTTTTTCAGGATTTCCATTAGCTGGAGAGAGCATGAACATAGTGCAATTGGTAATGAAGTAATGGAAGATCAAACTTCATTAGATGCTCTCCGAAATTGTGGATTGCTCAAGTTTTCCAAAATGCCAAATATGAAAAGCAATGTATGTTTGCTTCAAATGTTGGTTGATCATTGGGAACTAGAAGAGGAATACTTTGTTATTGATCAGATGCCACTATGCATAGAAGTGGAAGATATATACTTCATCACTAGACTCTCTCAGAGAGGAGACCCAGTAAACTTACACGGAAAGCCTGGTGGAGGGCTTACCGTAGAGGATTATGTCTAGGTCTACTGTGTAGATACTGCACAAAAGGTAGGAACTCAGATTCCTATCAGAGACTTGAAGGATTTATATGTGAAGATACTTCTCTTTACCATTGGCAGAGTAGCAAGATCTGCCTCTCTGCATCAGGCCTCGAGCACACAAATGAGAATAGCAATAGAGTGCCTGATTCATCTCTTTGATTGGTGCATAGCCTTGCAGAGCAACATGAAGAAACAGTTAACTTCAATCCAGAAAGAAAAGACCAAACATTTTGGGTATGGTACAATTTTATTGACGTTCTTCTTCGAGAGGGTCCCAGGGCTTCGGCCCAAAGTCATCTCTACTATCAGTAGCTTAAAAGATCCAAGAATAACCCGATGGGTTGATCTGATGAAAAATTTGGGGGGAAGTGAAGTTCCCTGAACCACTTGGGATGATGAGTTTTTCCAATGGTGGGAAGAAAAATTCATCACAGTGGAAGATTATCCCTATGTTGGGATGTACTTTTGCGGTGATCCATATCTAGTCCTGCCACCCGGTGCAGCATGGGGTGCAATCGGTGAGATTGCATTTTTTATTTTTTGATTATGTGATTTTTTATGATTTTTAAAAATATGAAAATGAAAAAAAAATTGATTGGACTAAATGACTTACAAAATTATGATGATCATGATGCAGACATGGGACCAGACATACCTGAGGGATACCCCAAGGCACAAGCGCCACAGAGGTGAGGCAGATGTTGAAGACCCTGGCAGGACACTCCATGCAGTACAGAGGAACTTGGAGAGCTTGACTCGCCAGGTGCCTATGGCCACAATAGAGGACATACCAGAGCCTATCCAAAGACGGGTGGTAGGAGTACCACCAGACTGGGTGTGGTTATTCCGCCGTGTAGGGATTGCCATTGTGTTCTATAGGAACACAAATGTTGGGCAGGGACCTCAGGAGTAGAATTTATAGATATGATCGGATGACTGTAATATATATATATATATATATATATATATATATATATATATATATATATATATATATATATATATATATATATATATATATATTACGGTCATCAAGTCATATCTATAGGAGAAGTACTCTATGTTCCTATAAGAACACGGTGGCAATCCCTACACGACGGAGATAACCACACCCGTCTCGTGTTACTATATATATATATATATATATTATTGATATACATGATTGGGCATAACCCTAATTTTGTAAGACATGATGGTCGGTTACATGTATATATTACGAACACTACCGACTATATATATATATATATATATATATATATATATATATATATATATATATATATATATGTATGTATGTATGTATGTATGTATGTATGTATGTATGTATGTATGTATGTATGTATGTATGTATGTATGTATGTATGTATGTATGTATGTATGTATGTATGTATGTATACAGCAATTTATATGATGTGATGACTCAAATGTATGAAAATGAATGATGTATTTGATATATCGTTTAAAATATTGAATGATAAATATGCCAATCAATTGCTTGATTAGCCAATACGTCTGCCATCCAATTGTCAGCATGAGGAATATGAATGAATGTTATAAATTGAAATGATCTTTGTAACATGTTAGTCATCAGTAATTTTTGCTATTTTGTAGATGACTAAATACTTGTCCTAGATTTCTAAAAACAAGATTCATGAATATTGTGAGTTTTAGAAATCTCACTGTCTTCATTATCCTTAAAACAAATTTTTCACTATCTTACTACTCTTCCATTCCCTGGTTGGACTACCTCTCCTAAAATACCCCTCATGGGCTCATGTCACTCATCTTTATCCTATTTTCCCACCCATAACCTCAACACTTTGTTTTGCCTCTTCCTAACCCCTCCACTTGCCATCTAGGATTACCAATCAGCCTACTCTTTCCCATCTTCACCAAATGCCTCAAACATTGATGATCTAAAAACTATCTCTATAGGCTCTTTAGATAAATCAATTACATTGGATTTTGGATCTTCAATACCTAAAATTTTCAAAAACTCTGTTTTTCACACTTGAAGACCCCAAGCGAAGATTTCAGTCAAAGACCAAGTCAAAAGAGCCTCCCACTAAGTCATTAGGGTTTCATAGGTTGTAGGGTTATCCTTGATGTTTTGAACTCTATTTTTCCTATGCTAGAAGCTGAATCAAATGTGAAAGAAGGTCAACACCTGTTTTCCAAAATAGATCAGAAAAATATCCAAGGAAGATCACCTTATCAAGTTCAATTTTTGTAAAGGTAAATTGTTCATTTTGACATTTCTGCAGGAGTGTCAAGGTGACTATTAGAAAAAATTGGGTAAGCTAAGAGGTTTGTTCCTATTTAAAGAAATTCACAGCGAAATGACAGGGAGAAGTTTATATCCAAGGAGAAATTAGGGTTTCTAAGCCTGATTGGTCTAGCAGTGTGCCAAACAAGGAGCCAATGCAGCAAATCACATGGATGGAGGCACACTAGTACAACCAAGCATGGATTGAAGATTTTTAGAAATCACAGATTAAAAAATGAAAAAGGTGAGGTGAAATGAACAAGAATGAATGAACTTGAAAGGGCTATACAGAGCTTAGAAGACAACACTAATGATATTTCTCAAGCATCCCAGAAACCTAAGGTTTTGGAAAGATAGGCAAGGGAGATGAAATGAAGATGATGGGCCTCCATGATGACAACATACAGAAGGTTTGAGGAGACTATTGAAGGTGACTTCCATGGTTTTCCAAGATAAAATGTTTCATTGCCTCAAAGGGAAAGGATGCAAAGAGTATCAGTATAAGGAAGTTCAAGCCTTCATTTTCAGTCATTTTTCACTCAATGATCAAAGGAATAAAGACATAGGTTTGAGTTTCAAGATGGAAAGACAAGCTGATCATGAGGTTGCTATTTTATAATTGAATGTGTCAAACTCCAAGAACATCATAAAGGGATGAATCAGTGTGTCATGGCACCTGCAAATCAGAAGTGGCCAAAGAGGAGGTAGCATACATGATTGTGAATACTATGGTACTTTTCAAAGATGGATTTATCATGCCTAGAGATCAATGAGAAAGATGAAAATAGGTTCCTCAGTCACCCATCAATCAAAAGGAAATTTAACCTCGAAGGTGAGAACAGAGAATTTTTAAAGGTGCTGCCACCGTGCAAGTGCCTAAGATTGTCAAAATGTTTTTAGCATGTTCCAAAGATCAGAGGGAAGAGAGTCATTTCAAGGTTTTCATGAAACCTATGGACTGAGAGTGATTAAAGGACATGAATAAACCAAAACATAGTTAAACAGGTGACTCAAACAAACATCTGCAGGACAAGGTGTTAAAAGCATCAATAAGCCAAATAAATTCAAAGTTCACCATGTCAGCAACCTAAAGAGCATCAAAGAAAAATGGTTAGAAGGAAAATACCATTTAAGTGTTTTTAAGTCGCCTACTGTAAAAGGTCAATAAGAATATCAGCAAAAGTGATAAAGAGACTAAAAACATTAGAAAGTGGGTCTACAAGGTTAAATTTATTTTCCTAAGACTATAAAGGGTCATTATGTTTGTCACTTGGCTCATTTTTCACTTGCAAAAGAGTAAAAAACCTTCAGGGAGAAAAATTTAAGTTTTAGTGAGAAATTGGGTTAGGTTTCCCGGCGCTATGCGTTCGTGCAAGCGCTATGCTTACAGGGTCTGGTGCTATGCATTTGAGAAGTTTTACAGTGTAAACTTACACTGTGTTGCGCGTTCAGGCGGGCGCTACTCGTTCGCCCAGAACTGCCCGACATACACAAAAACACGTTCAGCGCTGCGCTTAGGGAGAGCCCGACAACCAAAAAGGTGTGCAGGCGTTGCGCCCAGAAGACCCGACAACCCAGAAGGCATGCAAGCGTTGCACCCAAGAGACCCGACTAGCCCATAAGGTGTGCAAGCGTTGCACTTAGGGAACCCGACATGCCCAAAGGGCGTTCAGGCGTTGTGCTTAGGGCAAAAGTGACCCGACAACACGTTCTGGCGCTGCGCCTAAGCCAGAAGCCCTTATTCACCAGCAAATTGTCAAAAATTGATAGAAGGACACCTCCAAGCTGCATCCAAGGACCTACAAAGCCACTGAAATTTGGTAGGTGGATGTTTTTCCTTGCCCTCCAATAGTTTTTATGAGTTAATGGTTAAAGGAGATTGGACAAAACCCTAAGGACTAGAAACCCTAAATATTCAGGCTAAAAACTCTGTTTCCAACTACATCATCTACAAACAAGAAATTATCATCAATTAGGGTAATTACAGTGATTCAAATTTAACGCTTCATCAAAGCTCAAAGGAGATCAGTCATACACCTACACCTCCATCTCACTCACTTACAAAAACTGCCTTGCACCATCATTGCATTTCACTCCTCCTACCAAGTTTCACAAGTAGGCCTAAGGTTGTTTAAAGATAGCAGAAATAAAAATGTTAGAAGAAGGAGGGGGAGTGAGCATTGAAGGAGACCAAGTGCCTATGAGGCAAAAGCACAAGGGTGGGAAGGTTAACAGATTTGAATCCCAAAACACTATAGAGATTATTTCCTCTCCCATGATTCTCACATTATTTCAAAATGTAGGGTGTTTCCAGTTTTGTGAAAAGTTCCAACAAGTGCAAAGTCACCCTGAGCTCACTAGGTTGTTTGTCCTCAACCTACACAATAAAAAAGTAAATCTTGCAGGGTTATATTTTGAGCTATCATCAAATGTCATTGCTCATGTTACAATCATACTGATGTTGGTGATGTTAGAAGTCGGTCTCTTCATCCCTCTATCAGAGATCAAAATCTCTTTTGTTGCATTTCATTTTTAGGTGTCTCATTCACTACAATCATTTGCATTCCATTAGGAGCATCGGTTTTCTGACGGAAGGGTATTTTCGCTCATGTTCCTCATGTCTTGTACCTGATAGCTCAGCTTTGTTCATCAAGGTCCATTAAAATCATTTCCAGTCAACGACAATCAATGTTTGGTATTTTGGTGGGCAAAGAGTCATTTTAGGGTTGTATGTTTCATTAGGTCTAGGGTTTCGCTAAATTTAGTCTTCAAAGTGTCTAATAATGTCAGCAGGCACATGTGGGAGGTTCAAAATAATTTTTCATTTGAAAAATTTCATCGTCATAATGTTAGATCATGATTCTTCTTCAAAACTCTGTTTTGAAGAAAAATCGTCAATTTTGTCTTTTGTAATAAATGCCAGGTAATTTTCAAAAATTTTCAGTTATGAAGATCTTCAAGTGCAGCCCTGGTCACCTTTGCTAAATCCAATGCCAGCTATCCCTGCAAAGACAGAAAAGAATTTCATCATTCAGCTCAAAAAAAATCAAGTGGAAACAAAACAGAGTTTATATTTAAAAAATGTGAAAGTGCCAAAGTTCTGCAACATGACAATGGAAAATCAAAATCATTTTGATATATAAGGAATTTTCATACTCAAACAGTTCATTTACACACCAAGAGATCACATTGAGCTGAATCAAGTCGTGGAAGTGGAAAACAGTGTTTTGGAGGACCGACTGTGGTTGAAATTCAGTCGCGGTGCACAGAAGGGAGGTCGCGGTGCATAGGGCCGCTGAGCACAATGCAATTTTGAACGTGCATGGCACATATAAAGTGCGCGGCGCACTGGGTTTTGCATGCGGCGCACAGGACAGATAACAAAATTTTTTTCATTTGCCTCCACAAACTCCAAATTAACTCGGTTCTTTTTGTCAAAGTAAGTTTATAAGATGTTGTAATTGCCATTTAAACAATGTTTGGTATGGTTGGAGATTGGATATGAGAGTTGCATGTTAAAATCCAAACCCTACCATCTTGTTGAAGAAATGCCTCTTGAGGGTTTTGAAGTTGGAGTTTCAAAATTTGTTTTGGTGCCAAAAATTTTCTTCCCTCACTTGGTTTATTCCTCCCTCCCACTGTTATCCTATTATTGCAGTCTACTCCCTTATATCCCTATATCCCTAAAGTCACTCAATACTTATTTCATCCCTTATCCCTTTCATATTAGAAGTGACTTATTCCTAGGCCCAATTTTCCTGTCCCTAAGTTACTTTATTCCTTATCATTCCTATTTCCCCTATCACTTATAAAAATTCCCAAAATCCCAAAATCCCAAACACAGTCAAGTGACTGTTATTACACTTTAATTTCACCTGACAGAACTCCACTGTTCCCACTGTCCATGTTTCCCAGTCCCTTCCTATTTGGCACACATTAGGCAATTGGAAACAAAAACACCAATTTCTCATTTTCAACAAACCAAACATACACTTGACATACACCTTGCAACACCATGGAAACTGATACGGATACCTCATATGACCGAGACAGTGATTCCACCACTGAACTGCATGCACTAAGAAGGCATTAAGGCGGCGTAAAAAGTATGACAAACTCCAAATATTGGCCGAAGCTTCTTTGTCTGAGCATAGCACTTGATCAGGGACCTTAAAATTTTGTCAATTTTGAATTTTTTGGTCACAAAACAGGTTTTTCTGCCCGACGCGTAGCGCCACTTGGCGCGCGCTTATAATTGGCAGCTCTTCAGGAGGAAAAATTTACATTTTTGGATTTTATATGAAAATTTATGCATGCTCATGGATTTCCTAAGGATTTCATCAAGTTCTGGGTTGCCAAAAGGGTCAAAAACACCCTAACAATGGCCTTTCTGCCTCTTTTTGCACACATAAGAAGAAGTGTTGGGAGATTGAACTTTTGGAGGGGAAAATGGAAACCAAATCTAGAAATTCCACTTGGGTTGGAAATTAGGTAGGCAGGGCTTTCCAACTAGCTATCATGAGCTCAATTTGGACTTCGGGAAGGGCTTTAAAATCAGCTCCAAAGTTGTGCTACACATAGAGATTTTGGGCGCGGCGCATAGAGAATTTTGGCCTATTTTTCACTCAGCAGCTCAGAATTTCGCCTAGTTTTGACCAGTTTCACTTTTTCATGTAAATTTTGATGTACCTTGATGTAATTTCATGATCATGATGTAATTTTGGCACATTTTTACTCATTCTAGAAGATTCATTCACCAAAAGGTGAAATGTAAGTGAATGGATCAGTTTCCTAACATATAGAGGCAAGTTGTTTCATTGCCTATTTTCTAGTTCCTAGTTTAGATATGGTTGAAACAGCTCCTAGAATGATGAGCTCGACCCCTAGAGGAATGGGGATGGGTTAGACTTGTCTATATGATGTATTTTCTCAGTCATTTTCAAGGTTGGACATTTGGGATTGCTAGCATTTCATTGTACATTTCATTCTGCAAATTTGGCAAAGGAATAGACCAGGGTTTGCAGCCCTCTTTGGGATCCTTGTGGCTCTGTGTTTTGATGGTGTTTTCCTCTATGTATCTTCAATTTAACTGATGTTTATGTGTACCATTTTCATTCTCCTTTCTTCTTAAACTGAACAAACAAGTTATAAAGGTAGAATTCATTGGTTTGCTTTGCTCTGCCTTTAGTTTTGTTTAATTTTTCATGTTTTCATCTATTTGAGGAGGACTCTTGAGACCCTCTTTCCCTCTTCAACTCCTCACCGGTCTGATCCATCCATTCATTCAATCTAAAGCATCAAAAAAATTTCCTTCCTTGCCCCAATCAGAACTCTGCAAAAACTAGGCCTTATCCCCGCACCCACAACTGCCTTTCCCTTAAATCCAACAAAAACCCCCAAAAACACAATCAAAATCATTTACTTATATACCTAGCCTAAAATTAGCTTTTATTTCAGTCATCTCAAGCCCTATTGATTACTTTTCGCTGAGATTGACCCGGAGAGAGCCCTCTCCTGTTCTGGTAGGGTTAGCTACCAGACTGAGCGTGGTTTGATGTTACCCTGAACTCTGCCTTCTTTCAGCTTGAGGTAGATTTAGGCAATAACAGGTGAAAAGTGGTTCAAAAGAGAAAATTTGGACATTAGCTGCTATGAGCCATTTCTCAAACCTACGTACAAAGAAGGCTACAAACCTATTTTTCCTTTTTCACGCCTGTTGGAGAGGTATGCACCATTAATGAAGGTCATCATGAAGTATTTTACATGTGAGGAGATATACTCTAGACTCTAATCCTACCATATTATACTACTCATGCACTTCACAAGGGTTAAAATGCTTCATTTACCCTACTACCTATATAGGAGTGTTGATAATATGTCTTTTGTTTTCTGAAGGAGGGATTATTCCCAAGAAATGTAGAGTTTTTTCCACCACTCCCTGATCAAAATGGTTGTGCTGCATCAGCTGGAGCAAAAGGGCATACCATGGGAGGTGTTTATTACTCATGAGGTCTTCACAAACCCACAGCCCCATCATCAACCAAATTTACCCTCATCATCTCATCCTCCTCACTCCACTCCTCCATCACCTCCTACTGACCATGCCTCATCATCTACACATGTATCCTCTCCTCAAGGAAACCTCCCTTCCTCAGCCTCTCCCAATGCCTCAAATCAAGAAGAAAGTGGCAGTGAACAAGCTAGTGACCATGAAGATGAGGGTGACAATGAATCAAACTAAAGTAAAGATGAGGGTGATGATGAGTCAAGCCAACAAGAAGCAGAAAACATGGAAACAGAGGGAGATGATAACAGTGAAGGAAATGAGGAAGCTGACAGTGGAAATGAATTAAGAAGTGATGAAGAAGAGGTCAGCAATGAAGCAGAAGAAATGGAGGTGGATAATAATGAAGGTGAGGAAAGTGACAAAGAAACAGAGGATGATCCTAAGGATAGCAGTGAGACTAAGAGCCCTAGTGACTATCAAAACAATCAGGCTCATAGTCATGACAGAGATGAGGGAAAAGATTAATATTGCAGCCAAAATGAAGATGATAACAATATAGAAAATGATAAGGCAGAAGATAGTCTGGACACTTATGAAGAAATCAGCCAGAGTGTAGATGGAGATGATGCAGAAGATGTTGATGAAGAGGAAGCCACTGAATCCAAGGGTAGTGAAATGTATATTGGGAATAATGAAGCAGGCGTCAATGAAGAAGAAGAAATTCATGACAGTCATGACAACAATCATGACTGTCATAAAAACAGTGAGCTTCACAGTGATGATGATGATGCTAGGGACAGTAGTAAAACTCAAAGCCACAATGATAGTAAAAGCAATGAGTTCCCTAGTAGTGTTAAAGGGATTGATGATGTTGGAAACACAGATTATGAGGCTGAAGAGGAAGGAGGCAGCAGTCAACGTAATGAAGAGGAAGACATAGAGACAACTGATGGTAGCCATGATCAAGACACTAAAATGAGCACAATCAAGCCTCTTCCATTGACATATCAAAGAGGACAAAGGCTTGTGTTTTTTGCCTCTAAAAGGCAAGGGATCATGGCTTCCTCTTCTACCAAGAAGCTAGATAAAGGCAAACAAAAGATCAAAGAGCAAGAAGAAGAAGAAGATCAGCATGAGGTTGAGAAAGAGTTTGAACTCATTCACATTGACAGTGATGAGGAGAATGAAGAAGGATCTCAAGCTTACTCCTCCAAAACAAAAATTCTCTAATTGAAGACCTCCAAGAAAATCTAGACAGGGCCAAGAGTGTGAATGATGTCCTTGAAATGGAGAACAGACAGCTAAGGGCACAAAATGCCATTTATGAGGCTAGAGCAATCAGGGCCCAGAAAGAAGCTCAAAAGGAATAGGTAAAGCTAGAGGAATTCATGGGCACCTATGAGGAAAGTGAAGATGAATAAGTACAGTCCAGAAGAAGACCAAGTGTTACACCATTTTTTGGTCATCTAACCTATTATCATTAGATGGACCCAAGTACATCATGTAAGACCAATTTTACCCCATGTAAAATTGGTCTTACATGATGTACTTCACTATGAAAATAACTTAGTAAATCACCTTTGTTAAGTTGTTTATGTTCTAACTGGAAATCCCATAAGGAAATATTAAATAAATATATATTTATTTGATTTTCCTCAATAAATAATTAGTTAAACATTAGTTTAATTAAAATTTCTGGTTATATTTAACCCAAAACAAAGAAATTAATTAGATAAATCATTATTTATCTTATTATTTTCTAAAGAATAATTGTTTAAATCTTATTTAAATAATATTCTTTGTTAAATATTACTAATTCACCCTTAAATAATTAAATAAATCATTATTTATTTGATTATTACTCAACCATATCATTAAAATGATAAATAGATCATTTATTTATTTATTATTACTTAATCACATCCTTAAAATGATAAATAAATCATTTATTTATTTATTATTTACAAATAAGGGGATTTGACTCAAGTCAAATTCCTTTTCCCTCCAACAAATATAATAAAATATTCCATAAAAGTTGGATCTAGATTTGGTTAATAATATTTTAATTATGCACCAATCTCTAGACTAACTCAATATTTTGTTATAAATAGAAGGGTTTTCCCATTCATTTGTCACCTTTTGTTGCTTAAAGATCACTCTGGATCTCAACTCTTGGTCTGGCTATTGATCCATTATCATAGCCATATTTTTCCATTTTTGTCTGGGTTTTCTACACCATCAAGAGAGAGGAATTATAAATATGAAGCGCTAAGGACTTACAAGAACCCTTCCCATTGAGGAGAATAGGGAACACCCTCTTTTTTTTTCCTCCCAGGTGCCCATTAATAAAAATTCCATTGGATATATTCTTGTCTTGTCTATTGGATCTATGGAGTAAAACTTATTTTTCTACTGTTTAATGTCTTATAATGCATAGATCTAGATTTTTGCAACATTTTTCTTGATCACCTAATTGTAGATCTGAATATATTAGCAGTCATTTCTGTTGTTAGGGCTTTTTGTTATGTGCAGCTAAAGTGGTCTTTTTTCGTACACCTCAAATCAATATTCATACCAACAACTGGCGACTCCACATGGGTTTACCATTATGACCGTTGTCGTTTTTCTGATCCTTGCATATCCAGCTACTTCAAACCCTAGGATTTCTCTTCAGCCCCTTGTTTTTCTTATTCTTGATTTTTTTTTTAACCCATAAAACCCTAAAACGATAAAAATTCTAACTTCCGTGTGTTTTCGGACCCATTACGCAGGTGAATGACATCAGCCGCAGCTGAGACAACAAATTTTTCTGAAACATGCCGCTGAGAGTGTCGGAAGTGCAGGTCGCACTTTTATGCCCAAAACCTGTGACCTAGACCTCCAAGGCGCACTTTACTGCCCAAAAATTGTGACCTCTGTTAAAAACAGGCCAAAACTTGCGACCTGGACGTTCTGCAGGGATTTTTTTGAAATTTTTCTGGGTTTTGCTGAGCCTTTGTTTAGGGTTGTCTGACCTCCGTCTCCACCCGTTTTGGACCTGTACTTGTTTTGTTTCACTCAACTAAGTTGGAACCTAGCCCCCTAGGGCTTCAGTACCCTCCACTTTTTGTGGAAGAGTGTTTGTTGTTGCAAGTTGTCTGAAATTTCAAAGTCTTCAGCCATTTTTTCAGATCTGATACCTCATTTTCAGATCCGCTTCAAATCAGCTTGTTATCCATCCAAATCTTCCCATTTAGCTTTTTTTGGGTTTTCCATTAGGGGGCACTCCGCTTCCCTCCTGGAGATAGCCTTTCGCCACCTATTTTTATAGAAATTTTCCTCTGATTTGTTGTTGTTTTCTGCACCACTTTCCAGCAGATTTTGTCTTTTAGATCTCTGTCCCTCTTGACCCAAGATCTATTAGCCTTTTTTAGTGTGTTTAGATTAGTTTTTTACTCACCTATAGACTAGTTTTTGAGAGGCCCACCTTCTTGGGTTTAGATTATTGCATTATTAGCTGTTTATTTTCTGTTTTACAGGCCTACATACTGTCATTTGCAGGTTTATTTACAGCTATACAACAACACTTTTTATTTTTCTCTAAAAATGTCTGGGTTTAAAAATTAAAATTTACACACTTTTACACACACACCCCAAGTGAAAAAGGGCTTGGTTAACACCGCCAAGAAAAGACTCTAAAACATTGAAATCAATTGATCTTGCACCTCTTTTCCCTTGTTTCGACATTATAATCGGTTGATCTTGCACCTTCATGCCTTTTTCGGTTGTAGAAATTATATGCACTAAGCATGCATATGTCCAAGATCCACCTGATCTCACACTATTTAACTTTATGCAAGATATTGAATCTATTCCATTTGTTAATCTTTTGCGGAAAAATTAATTGCACACACATGTGAAGCATAAAAAAAAATATTCAATCGCACATAACACAGTTTTTAACGGGAAATCCTGAAGCTGAAAACCCCAAATATATATTATGTAACATGGAGATCATATGACAATCTCATACAAACATACAAAGCTTATCACAATCTCTCAGTACAGTACAATCGTCATACACTAATCAGGCCCAATATTTCAAATCCATGCACCGATCTTTGCCACCTGCTAGCCTGCCTCCACTATGCAATCTATGCTGAAGAATAGCTCTGAATGAATTCAAATTAATCCATCCTTGACTGCACAATCCTCATTGGCATATCCACTGAGTGTGTGATGCAATCAATAGTCTATCTTGCCCTTTCACCTATCTCTCCATTGGTCTCCACTAAAACTGCCATGCACTATAGTTAACTGTTGTATTGTTCAGTTGATTAATGAGTTATTATTTGTGAATTAATTAACTAATTAATTCACTCCACTCTCACTAGTGTATCAATCAGTTAGACTAGATACAACTAGCTCAACTAAGTCTAATTGAGTTAAACTAAATACAACTCCATAACTACTTCTTCCAACTGTGTCATAACTCTGCCACTTGAGTTCTAACTGAGTCCTTCATGCATTAGCTCCAGTAAACCCTTAGGAATAGCGTAATTCCTTCTGTCAGCTGTTGTGCCACATCTGTGCACTGAACTGAAGTGCTCCAAGAGAATAAGTTGTTGTTTAGAGTCTGATTATTATTAAGAGATAATAATAATCGACATGCATCTATTTTTAGATTGACAATCTATAAATAGACTTCGCCCAATATTATAAAAATAGAATTTCATCTATTTTTCCAACTTGATAAACCATCCATAGATAGCATCCTGCAACTTCTGAAATATGATCATCATGTCTAAAAATAGACATAGTCTAGAAATAGACTTGCGCCAAAAATATCCTGCGGGCTCACTTAGTGAAGGCGACTCTTTTCACTAAGCTCATCATCTTGTTGAATCTCAACACTCCCTCTCAACAAGATAGGGATTATCCTTCACCTCGATCCTGCCTCTATGGTATTAAAATTTGATCCTAGTGAGCGCCTTCGTCAGAATATCTGCATCCTGATCCTCCGTGGGAATGTACTGAAGTAACATGATCTTCCGCTGCACACAATATCTGATATGATGAGACCGGATATCAATATGTTTAGATCTATCATGAAACATAGGATTAACCAAGAGTTTAATGAAACTCTGATTATCAAAATGAATCACCGTGGGATCTAAATGTGAACTGAACAAATCAACTAGGATCTTCCTCATCTAGATGGCCTCACATTCAGCTAAACTTGCTGCCATGTATTCCGCTTCTACTAAAATGAGTGCCACAGATATTTTTTTCCTGTTGTACCAAGAAACTGTCGTAGATCCGATAGTGAAAATCCCTCCTGATGTGCTCTTTCTGTCTGTTGGGCTTCCTGCCCAATCTACATCTGTGAAGCCATGCAACTTCACCTCATCCATCTATCTGTACCATAAACCATACTCAGATGTGCCCCTGAGATATCTCAAGATATTCTTTCCTGCCTTCCAAAAGAGCTTGGTAGGCTTAACCATCGCTTGTGAAATCTGGTTCACCGCATAGCATATGTTCGGTCTTGTATTGACTAAATACATGAGCGAACCCACCAACTGTCGATAAAAAGTGGCATCCACTACCTCTGTCGATGTAGCATCCTCTTTATTCCAATTTCTTGGAAGAGGAGTGTCGATAGGCTTGCAGCCTTGCATGTGAAACTTCTCCAGTATCTCCCAGGCATACTTTCTTTAAGACACAAATAGTTCACCTTCCCGCTGCCATATTTCCAATCCAAGGAAATAATGTAGGAGGCCCAAATCCTTCATCTCAATATCCTTTGCAAGATCTCCCTTGCATGAGTGTATCAACTGCTCATCACCTGTTAGTATTAAATCATCAACATAAAGTAAAATGATTAAAATATTACCCTCAACCACAATCTGGTACAGGTCTGCATCCGCCTCACTCTTGGTGAAGCCAAGTCCAGTGAAATAGCTGTCGATCCGAGTGTACCAAGCACAGGGTGCTTGTTTCAACCCATACAGTGCTCTTTTGTGTCTACACACATGCGACTCGCTGCTGAAGATCTCAAATCATTCAGGCTGCTTAATGTACATCTCTTCCTCAATGATCCCATTAAGGAATGCAGTCTTCACATCCATCCGATGAATGTGCCAACCCATCTGTGCTGAGAGAGTAAGGATGGTCCGTATAGAAGAATACCGTGTGATAGGTGCAAAGGTTTCTTCATAGTCAATCCCCCTCGATCTATGAGAAGCCCCAGGCAAAAAATCTTGTCTTATACTTCTTGATGCTCCCATAAACAGCTTGCTTTACCTTGTAGATCCATCTTGATCCTACAACTGATTTTCCCACCGGCCTTGGAACAATCTCCCAAGCACTGTTTCTAACAATTGAGTCATACTCCTCCACCATGGAATCTACCCATGTGGGCTCCTACACTGCTTCTTCAAAATAAGATGGCTATTTCATCATACACTTTCTTATAAGAGCCATGTATCGAGTATATCGGTCAGGTCACTGTCTCTATCTGCATTGTGATGTAGGAACTCCTACATTCTGTGCTGCATCAAACTTCAGTCTCTTAGCTTATGTGGTACGTTTTTTTCCTTGTCTGATGTTTGGTTCTACATGAGTGGACTCCTCCACCCCATGAATCTCCTCTTGTGGTTGATCCACATCTAGAGGCTCATCTTTGGGAAGAAGAATTTCCTCCTCCGCATGCAAGTGTAGCTCCCTCTCAAGCGACAACTGCATGGCTATCACCTCATTGAATTTTATATCCCATCGCACAACAGTCATCTAACTATCTGGAAAATACACACGATAGTTATGGGGTGTTTCTGTGTACCCCACAAATATACCAACTTCTGTAGTCAGATCCAGATTCTTCTTAGCATCCTTCGTCACATGAATGTAAACAAGTGAGCCAAAAATCTTCAAATGAGAAATATCAGGCTTCTTAACAGTAAAAGCTTCTTCGGGTGTACTCATGCCAAGTACTCTATGAGGAAAACGGTTTTTCACATAAACCGCAGTGTTGCATGCTTCTGCCCACAAGTGCATCGGTAGGCCCTATTCATGCAGCATCGCTTGTGCAACACCCATGATCGTTCTATTCTTTCTCTCCATGACCCCATTCTGCTATGGGTTATGAGGCGCTATGATTTCTCTTCAAATTCCTTCTTTGCTACAGAATTCTTTGAATTCTCCTGAGATGTATTCACCACCATTATCACTCCGTAGAGCTTTCACTTGCTTCCCTGACTCCTTCTCCACCAATGCCTTGAACTCACAAAACTTTGAGAACGTTTCACTCTTCTTCCGCATGAAGAAGATCCAGCATCTACGAGAATAGTCATCAACAAATATCACATAATACCTGTGTTTTGTTGAAGCAGCAAAGGAAGACCAGTCACACGTCTGTGTAAGTCTCTCGAGATCAGAAGCATGGTTCTCCTTCTAATGAAAGGTGGTCTTCACAAATTTACCCATTGTACATCCTTCGCACTGATCTGACTGCACAAGAGTACCCTTGGGAATTCTAGTAGAAATTTTCCGCAAAATCTTCAAAGCGCCATGGTGAAGATGGCCCAATCTCCTGTGCCATAATTCGCCCTCATCTCGGCTCACCACTCCTTCTGCTTTGCCCACCATTGCAGCGCAGCCATCTACCTCTAGCTTGTAGAGATTCTTAATTCGAACCCCTATCTTCTTGGTTTGACCCGTTGTTTTATGTCGAAGGAAGGCTTTTCCCTCACTGAAAACAACATCATAACCCTTATCTTCCAGCATTGCGACTGAGACCAAGTTCTTCTTTAGACCTGGAACATGCATGACATTCTTCAACAAGAACAGATTACCAGACTCCCTCTCAAAGGTAATGGTCCCAATGCCAGTAGCACTGTACCGACCATCGTCACCCATCTCTATATGCATCTGGAGGTCCTTCTCCTCCAAGTCACTAAACAACTCTTTGTCTCCCGTCATATGGAAAGACACACCATTGTCAAGATACCACACGGATCCCATGCAGCTTGAAACCAAGCATGTGATCAAGGAAAAATCCAGCTCAAATTGCGAGGCTAAAGCCTCTCCAGCTGTAGATCTAGCAACCTGTTTATTTTTCTTCTTCTGTGGACAGTTAGTGGCGAAATGTCCATGCTCGTGACAGTGAAAACACTTCACTTTGGACAAATCCTGCTTCTTGCCTTTAGCACCAGATTTTGAAGAAGATTTCTTCCCCTTCCCTTTCCTTGCTTTTGCAGCCAAAGCAAAATTCTCTTCATCTTCATTCTTCGATGAAGATCCATCCCTGGTACCCCGCCTTATCTCCTCCTACACAAGATCTGACCAAAGTTGCTCCCATCCTGGCAGTTTCTCCCGTCCATTGACAGAGTCTTCGTAGCTATGCCAACTCTTCGAAAGCCCAAGGAGAGCCAATCTCACAAAGTCTTCATCATTAATAGTAACCCCCACACTTCCCAGTTCATCCTTGCAGTGGACAAACTTTGTGAGGTATTTTGGAATACTGTCGCCTTTCTCCATTTTTATTTTTTTGAGCTTGTATTTAAGCGCCAACTTCCTCTGGTCACTTTTGCTTTGGAACAAGTCTGTCAAAGCCTTCCACATTAAGAATGGAGTGCTTTCCCGTGAAGGCTGGACATAATATGGTCCTTCACACCTTCCAACAGAATCATCCTCGTCTTTGCAATCTTCTTTTTCCATGCATCAAGTAATGCAGCATCGCTAGATCCCGGCTTAAGAAAATCGCTATCGATGAACTCCTACAGCCCATTATCCTCCAGCACCGCCTCCATCTTGTCCTTCCAGGCTATGTAATTCAAGCTCCCATCAAGGGCATACTTCAATCTCAACCCTTTGAAAGACATTTCAATGTACACTCGATTTCTGCACCAAGAATCTTCTGTAGCAAATTCGAATTGTCCACCAGCACAAACTCACTTCACAATTGCAATATTCAATCAAAAATGCTCTGATACCATGTAGAAATTATATGCACTAAGCATGCATATGTCCAAGATCCACCTGATCTCACACTATTTAACTTTATGCAAGATACTGAATCTATTCCACTTGTTAATCTTTTGTGGAAAAATTAATTGCACACACATGTGAAGCATAAACAAAAATATTCAATCGCACATAACACAGTTTTTAACCGGGAAAGCCTGAAGCTGAAAACCCCAACTATATATTATGTAACATGGAGATCATATGAAAATATCATACAAACATACAAAGCTTATCACAAGCTCTCAGTACATTACAATCGTCATACACTATACAGGCCTAATCTTGCAAATCCATGCACCGATTTTTGCCATCTGCTAGCCTGCCTCCACTGCACAATCTCTCCTGAAGAATAGCTCTGAATGAATTTGAATTACTCCATCCTTGACTGTGAAATCCTCATTGGCATCTCCACTGAGTGTGTGATGCAATCAATGCATCACTATAGTCACAACAGATATTCTATCTTGCCCTTTCACCTATCTCTCCACTGGTCTCCACTGAAACTGCCATGCACTGTAGTTAACTGTTGTATTGTTCAGTTGATTAATGAGTTATTATTTGTGAATTAATTAACTAATTAACTCACTCCACTCTCACTAGTGTATCAATCAGTTAGACTAGATACAACTAGCTCAACTGAGTCTAACTGAGTTAAACTAAATACAACTCCATAACTACTTCTTCCAACTGTGTCATAACTCTGCCACTTGAGTTCTAACTGAGTCCTTCATGCATTAGCTCCAGTAAACCCTCAGGAATAGTGTAATTCCTTCTGTCAGCTGTTGTGCCACATCTGTGCACTGAACTGAAGTGCTCCAAGAGAATAAGTTGTTGTTTAGAGTCTGATTATTATTAAGAGCTAATAATAATCGACATGCATCTATTTTTAGATTGACGATCTATAAATAGACTTCTCCCAATATTCTAAAAATAGAATTTCATCTATTTTTCCAACTTGATCAACCATCCACAAATAGCATCCTGCAACTTCTGAAATATGATCATCATGTCTAAAAATAGACATAGTCTAAAAATAGACTTGCGCCAAAAATAGCCCGTGGGCCCACTTAGTGAACGCAACTCTTTTCACTAAGATCATCATCTTGTTGAATCTCAAAATCGGTCTCTTTTTCCTTGGTGTTTTGTGTGTGTCATCATTGCTCAACCTCCCATGGGCTCTGATTTTCCTCTGGGGGGGCCAGCACCTCTTGCACATCTTCCCCTCTTGGTAGCACGTATTCAGGGTGCGACATGCCTCCTCTCTTTTCCCAACCCCTTGCATACCACACTGTTACCCAACCTCTTCTGTCTGGTACCCCCAATGACTAGATTCTCATGATGAAATATGATCAACCTTCAACCGTAGACATCAATCTTCAGACTCAGTCTCGTTAGTACAACAAGCCTCCCGCTACGTCTGTCCCCGAGCTGCCTCCTTAGGTCTCTACAGAGCCTCTTTCAACACCTAATGGCCCCTTGAATATCCCTCAGCCTAGGGCGGAGGTTCATACCAAGATCCCTAAGGGTCCACTACGCCAAAATTTTTCTTCTAGCAAAGCCGCCCATTCGTATAGCATAGTCGATGATTTGGCATAATCCCCTGTTGCCATTTCAACGATGGAACTCCTCCAGTTGTGCCCTTCACAACGAAAAAATCTTCTATATGTCATGGGCACTGTAGACCCTTCCTATTATTGATTGATTGTCTTTGATGTTGAGTGGTCATAACATCCTCCTCTCCCTGCTTTCATCCCTTTCCAAATCCCAGTCAAGATCCGGAATGCCAACATTTCTCGGTGCATTATTGATGAGGGAGCATCCACCTGTGTGATATCCGCTTCGGTTTGGAAACAAATCAAATCTCCTGAGTTGGCTCTGTCCACGATCACTCTCCAAGCATGGGATGGCCATGCCTCCAAGCCCACTGGCTTATTCCGCAATTGTCCTATCACTCTTGCAGGTAAGATGGTTTGCGTTGACGTAGAAGTCATAGACGCCCCCTTAGACTACAACATTCTATCAGGTCGTAGCTACACTTATGATATGGCTGTTGTCCCTTCCATGATTCATCGCAAGATGTTCTTCCCCCATAATGAAAATATAGTCACCATTGACCACTTGACGTATTATGAGCCAAAGTCTCAGACCTCCCCTGAGTCCACTATCTCTTCGGTGGCCAACAAGCAAACCGTCAACCCTTTGACTAGTGTCTCACCTGGCATCTACAAGGACTCCTCTTTGCTTGGTACATTCCCTGGTCTTCCTCCTCCTATCTCTGATCCCAGCTCATCTAATTTTTGCATGATGCAATCATCTCGGGCTTCTCTCAATAGGCCCACCTCAGCTAGTCAGCAGCCCTCTCGCCCTCAGCAACCGTCTCCTAGCCCTTTCGATGCAGCCTCTTGGACCTCCTCCTCCTGGCCCTTCAGCTAGTACTCATGAGCCTATTTATCCTCTTGGGTCAGTTCCTCCAGGCCTTAACCATTTAGGAGTCGTCCCACCTAGTCATTACCCCTCCGGCCAGATATCATTCCTAGTCCCTCCACCAGGCATCTACACAGCACTTTTCATGGCCACCCTCTCTCTCCCTAACTTGACCATTAGGCTCCCGGTTTGGTACCTTGATCCTCCAACCGCCACCTCTCCAAGTCAACCTAAACCTTATCTTGCTCTGACCCTGGTTCAACTGATCCCCCTGACTTCTCCTGTTGTCACAGTGCCTTAGCCACCTCAACAAGATTCACCCCCTATTGCGACCGCTTCGGGTAAGAAGGGCAGAGCTTGAAAAAAGGCCTCAAAGGAGAAATCTGCCCCAACTGACCCTGCACCTCCTCACCTCCAAATCCCTACGCTTTGTGTGATGTCTTCGGTCATGCCACCCATACTTGTCCCAATTTTCCCCGCATCAAGCCCATGGTTAATGTCGCATTCACTGAGTCTACGGTCTTTGAAACCTCTGCTTCTTCATCGACCGCAACCAAGAACACCAAGACAATTCACACCAAGCACCCTTGTGCTTTGTGTGGTCTCTGTAGCCATTACTCCCATCATTGTCCCCACTTTACACATTATCGTGCCTCTTTGGAGGTAGTCTGGGAGTATGAGATTGAACAGAATCAATCCACTTACTGAGGATTTACCCGCTCCTATTGACATCCCCCCCCTGATGTCAAAATGACGGAGCATGCGGCCACCATCCTCTACCTTTCATCTTCTTTGAGACCCTAGACAGAAGCTCCCTCTGAATCTTCTCCTCTTGTTTTGCCTGACCTCCTTTCAGCAAACACCCCAAGCTCAACATCAGTAGATCCTTTATCTGCTTATTCTTATGTCATCCTCCGTGATGATGCACATGTGAGTCTTTCTTCTCATGATGATGATTCAGGTAGCCTCGCCGCATCATGTGGTCTCCCTTCCTCCTTTCCTTCCACCTCCTATTGTGACGACGACATCATGGAAGATACGTCCACCCCTGACTTCATCTTTCCCGCCCATAAACGGGATGCCATCATCCATACCTTTGGTGACTTATGCAACCTGAGCTCAAGATACACCTCTATTAGCTCCCACACTTCCCCTCACCGACAGCATGTGGGAAATAGACATCCCACCTAGATCACTCCCTTCCGCAGAGTGCATTCGATGTCTACTATGCACTCAGGTTGGCAACATTGTGCTTTATCCTCCCATTTATTGTCTTGTGGCACCTTTCAGAGGGACCCCCCGTCAACACCTTATATCGGTTTTGCCGATGGTGCAAGTCGCTACTCCTGGAATTTAGCCTCGACAGGTTGGGCCATTTTTACCCCTTTGCAGGCGCTTGTTCTTTCAAACGGTGTATGCATTGGTACTGCTACCAATAATCAAGCCGAATATGATGTTGTGTGAGGTTTATTAGCTGATTCCATTTCACATAACATCCTCCACCTTCATGTTCGTTTAGATTCCCTGCTTCTTGTCATGCAATTGAATGGTGTATATCGTGTGCATAATCCTATCCTGTTCATAAGATATTTACGAGTGAATATTTTAATGCGTGAATTTGAAATCATTATTTTTAGTCATGTACCTAGAGAACAAAATCACTATGTAGATAGCATTGCAAACCATATTCTGGATTGGAATTTAACACACACATTTAACACAAGACAATAACATAAAATTATCAAAACGATGCATATTCATAGTATGTGTCATATAAAAAATTTTAGAGTTCATCAACTCTGATACATATGACATTCCCATAGCATGTTACAAAAACTCAAAACTGGGGGCAGCACTAGCCCCTACACACTAATCACTATCTATAGGGTCTCAAGCTAATGGCTCTGCCCTCGCAGCTCGTAGTTCATGTATGCCCTATCTATCCAACGCCATGCGCCACATGACCCCTCGCCATTCCGAGGGTAAACCAATACATGGCTCTATGTACTGGTAATCTAAGTCTAGCCAACCGCGTTCCGAAACACTAGTCAGAAGCCTCTCATATCTATGACATATATCCTCCAGAAGGGCTGCTTCATCCTCATTTTGATGTGCCCTTTTTCCACTAGATCCTGCAGCCCTCGATGCTGCAAGTTGTCCCATGTACCCGGCCGGTTTTACCAGTGTTGTATCTGCATACCAAAAGTAAAAGAATTATTACCACATATAATATTCTAGAAACTTTACATGCACATAAAATATTAGCAATTTTTCACTCACCATCGGGTCCCCATATACGACCAGGCAGCAGTGGTAGATCCGAGTCCCCACAATAGCTCATCCCACTATAGGGATAGTTGTCTATATATAGCGGCATCTAATCCCAATGAACAAAGAAATCAAGACGGAACACCCATCCAACTTCTCCACCTCCTCCTCTGCACAGTATTTTCCCCCACCGGTGCATCCTAGGTTCTCTCAGACCTCCATATAGGAGCTGTATGTGAGGCCGAAGTGTCAAGATCTTCTCAAAGAAGAAAGAGCACAAAATTGTACCATATGCACAGTCATGGTTCACTTGTCGCTTACATTGCGACAACTGGTGTTTCAATGATGACAGCATCATCTGGGACCACCCACTGTAGGTCCCACTCAAAACACTCTCCACAAGCATCATCTGACCCCCAGTGATGTGATGGAGTGACTGGTTGCCCAGGATCCGCATCACCGTTGCGACCGCAACACGAGTCTCTAACCTCTCCAAATTCCCGATGGGTATTCGAGTCCCCTTAACTTGGAGTCTTGGCCAAAAATGGTGCTCTAAAAACTCTATGATGTTCTGCCCACGTGGTAATACTGGCTGAGTATTCCCTACCATCCCAAGTGGTGGATGACTAGTCAGGAAATATATGTCCTGGACCATCAACTCGATCTGGTGCCCCTGCACTATAAATACCTCATGGTCTGGATCCCAATAGCCAACAATTCGTGCCAATAAGGGCTCCCCAGCTCTCATCAAAGGGTTATCCACAAACTTTAGAACCCCAAACCTAGCCAAAGCACTGCGGACACCCTGATCCTCACGAATCTCCGACCGTAATGCGCCCAGGTCTCTCTCTCTCCAGTTGATCCATATTTTTTCCATACCTACACAAAACCATCATATTTATTAGTATACAGATAGGAAATACTGATGCTCATCAAAAAACCCTAGTACTTAGCCAAAAGACAGCACAGAAGCACCCCTCCAGGACAGGTCGCACTTTTCTGACCAAAACCTGCTACCCAGGTCACACTTTTTGCCCAAAAAAGTGCGACCCGACCATGGAGAGGAGTAGAGAGTTGTTACTGAGCCTTAGGGACCTAATTTGAACTTTTAATCCACTGAAAAGAAAGAGTACGGTTAGGCCTCTTACCTTCAATTGACAGATCCTGATTCCAATGGTCAGTTTGTTTGCTACGATCGCTGCAAGATTTAGGGCCTTCTCTCCTCTCTACATTCACCACAACTCCACATGCAAATGAATGATTTTGGAGGGAAAATGCCTTATTAAAAGATAAACCCCTATTTTTCTTTCTCCTACTGTGATCCAACCATAGTTTCGTTTACCAAACCGTCTACACCTGTTGAGTCTCAAATCTGCATCTTTCCTATACACCATTCTAGACCTTTTTCATTCACCTGAACCTTCCAAGTTGTCAATATCATTGTATATTAATTTAAAAAGAGCATCTAAAATGGCTTTTAACTATATTTTGTGTCTGCTGTTTGATTTAGATTTTTGCTCATTTAGCTGCGGAATCTTGCCACTTTCCGCAGCTGCTGCAACTTTCCGCAGCCATTTTGTGAAAGTCTATGTTACATGTGTCTTCAGGAAAAATGAGCCACATGGGCAAGTCAGAAATGATGTGGACATGGATCGTGTCCTATTGGCTCGAGCAAATTCACTTAAGGAGGTTGTGCTCAAAGGTGGCCAAGTGGAAGTCAACCGTAGATTCCCACGGTGACAGGACTTTGTTTCTCATCACGTGAGGATTTGCATGACCGTTTCTAACTTACGGGAGACACATCAACACCTGTACACGGCTCCATAAGCCGAATCCAACATCCACTCTTCATAGATTTACTCCTCAATGCGGCCATGATCCTAGATCTCTGGACGTAATGGTTTACGTGTTTTCCATCAGCATAAACTTTAGGGAATTAGTTATATTTCTTTTGTTATAAATAATGTGTTTGCATACGCATATTAGATTAGTATCCATTAGCCTCCAGATAGCTCTGTAATGTAATTACGTTGCCACTGTGCCGTAATATCATCTCTCTGTTATGACTGCATTTTAATATATAATAAGACTCTGTTTCCAAGCGTAATTCGTATTTGAAGGCTGTTGCCCGAGGCTGGTGCAGAGGGCCCCTGCACACGCTGAGGTTTTGTGCATTATTGTATAGTTTCTTGTTTTGTTTCTTTAAATTCATTGTGCCATAATCATTCATGTGTTTATACATTGCATCTTTCATGGTATTTATGCTTCATCTCTGTTTATAATCTTTCATGTTTTACATCTTACTTCTGTCCATAATCTTTCATGTTTTATGTTAACTGATCAGTGTTCTTGTTTCAGATTACAAATAGGAAGCCCGGGCATTTGCATAATCTTTTGACTAATGACATGGAATTAATATTGTTCTGCTGCTAATTTACTTTTCTTAGTTTCTGTTTAATTTTAGTACTGCTTTGTTTATTTCAGTCTTGTTCATTTGCTTCAGTAGTTAGATTTAGATATATTAAATTGCTCATGTCATTTTCAGTTACCTCCGAAAGCCACAGCTGGACTGATGGTGAGGGATTGAAGTATGAGTGTGTAGTTTGATATTAGTTTACTTTCTGCAAGTTAGATATATTAAATTGCTCATGACATTTTCAGTTACCTCTGAAAGCCACAGCTGGACTGATGGTGAGGGATTGAAGTATGAATGTGTAGTTTGATATTAGTTTACTTTCTGCAAATTAGATATATTAAATTGCTCATGTCATTTTCAGTTACCTCCAAAAGCCACAGCTGGACTGATGGTGAGGGATTGAAGTATGAGTGTGTAGTTTGATATTAGTTTCTTTTTCTGCAAATTAGATATCAGATTGCTCAAGTTGTTTATGGTTACCTCCAAAAGCCATAGCTGGACTAATGGTGAGGGATCAGAATATAAGTTGATGTAATTTGATTTAGATTTACTTTGTTGCAATTCTTGGATTTCTTTAAGCATAGTTTCTTTTGTGTTTAGATAGCAGCAAAGATAGTTTGGTTTTCATGCTCAATAGTTCACTGTTTGATTTATTAGGCTAGCAGCACACTTTCATTTCCTTTCAAGTTTTGTCATTGTATGTTTCGAATTCCTTTTGAAGTTTGAAGTTGGTAAATCATTATAAAGGATATCATTGCCTTGAACAATCATAACCATACTTGTTTTTATTTTAGAATTTCCATCTCACATTAGAAAACCAAAAACGACAAAAAGACAAGAAATAGGTTATCTTGCACATATAGTGCGCCACACTTCATCAACTTACGAATCCCGGATTGATAAATTAATGTAGCAATTTAGGACACACTAAATTGACCAAACATTTTTGCGCCGTTGCCGGGGAAGTGTAACTAGGTAGCCAATTTCTTAAAAAAAAAAACAAAATAATAAAAGAAGGGAAAACTTGATAATTTCTTGAAGTATGCTCTCCTCTTGCACCTAGTGTGATCTGGAGGATCAGAAAAGAGAATTATTGGTTTAGTAATTTCTTAAGTATTCTCTCTTATTGCACCTAGTGTGATCTGGAAGATCAGAAAGAGAATTATTAGCCCAACTTTCTTTTCTTTTTTCTTTTTTTTT